>VXAX01006770.1:52280-71679 GCA_013399835.1 Leptocoma aspasia
CCCGCTCGTCCTGCTGCTGTGCCCTGGCAGGTTTTGGCTGGGTTATCCCAAGGCTCTCCTTGCCAAGCGCCAAAGCCGGGGACGGGAGGTCCCCTCCCGGCTGACAATGCCAGGGCAGGGTACCTTCGGCAGCTAAAGTTCATATTTATTATCTGGTTATTAATTATTAGACCTTTAAGGCTGCCAAGGCACTGACAAAAGGAGGAGGAGGAGGAGGAGAGGACTGTGACACCTGGAATGGCCAGCTGGATCACAGGAGCCTGAAGTCAGAGCTCCCCGGGGCTGCAGCTCCTCCCGAGGGGCAGCACAGGGACAGCTCCCATCTCTGCTCTGGGACAGGGACAGCACCCAGGGAGCGCCTGGGGCTGGCCCAGGAGGGATTTAGGCTGGGTTTTAGGGCAAGGTTCTTCCCCCAGAGGTGCTGGCACTGCCCAGGCTCCCCAGGGAATGGGCACAGCCCCGAGGCTGCCAGAGCTCCAGGAGCTGCCAGGGATGGACAGGGTGGGGCTGTTGGGGGCTGGGCAGGGCAGGGTGGCACTGGGTGATCCCTGGGGGTCCTTTCACTCAGGATATTCCGGATTGAGTGACTCAGAGGTCACCCGTGCTCTGATGTCTCTCACCCCTGGCTCCCGCTTTTTGCGGGTATTTTGGTGGAACCCTTTTTCCGGGGAAAGTCCCGTCCTGTCAGACGCAGGATCCCGGGAGCACCGAGAGCTCGGCCCTGCCCTCCCCGGGGACACCGGGAAAGCCAAACCAGGTGGGGCCGGGGGAGCGAGCGGCGGGAGGAGCCCCCGAGGCCGCCCCGTCCCGCTCGGTCCCGCAGCGCTCCCGCCTCCCCGGGGCCGCCCCTCCCGCACTGCGGGGACTCCGCTGCTTTTCGGGGGGACCCGCGGGGCTGCGGCTCGGCAGCGCTTCCCTGAGAGCCTTCAGTGGGAAGCGGAGAGTGGCGGCAGGAAAAATCATCCCACGGGTGTTAACTCATCCCACCCTCCTCTGCACGGGATCATGGAATGTCCTGAGGGAAGGGACCACAGGGATCATCGATCCTGCCCCTGTCCCTGCCCAGCCCCCAACAGCCCCACCCTGTCCATCCCTGGCAGCTCCTGGAGCTCTGGCAGCCTCGGGGCCGTGCCCATTCCCTGGGGAGCCTGGGCAGTCCCAGCACCTCTGGGGGAAGAACCTTGCCCTAAAACCCAGCCTAAATCCCTCCTGGGCTAGCCCCAGGCGCTCCCTGGGTGCTGTCCCTGTCCCAGAGCAGAGATGGGAGCTGTCCCTGCGCTGCCCCTCGGGAGGAGCTCTGAGCTCAGCCTGCTCCAGCCTGAACTGACCAAGGGACCTCGTGGGGCCCCTCCAGACCCTTCCCCATCCTCCTGTCCCTCCTCTGGACTCTCTCTTGCATCTCTCTGATATTGAGACACCCAGAACTGTCCCCAGCACTGGAGGTGAGGCTGCCCCAGCCTAGAGCAGAGTGGGACAATCCCTTCCCTCTGGCCAGTGATGGTGGCCCTGCTGTCCCCAGCACAGGGATGTCCCTCCTGGCTCCGGGGACTCCTCTCCTCCTGGGAGTCAGGGAGTGCAGTCAGGGCTCTCCCCGTTTCACCACTCCATTCTCACGGAGCCCAACCATTCCCAAGCTTTGTGCAGGGTTTTCCAGAGGGAAATGCAGGAGCGGGAGGTTGCAGGACTCCCCAGGGTGTTAAACCAGTGGGACATCATTCCATGGCCAGTGATGTCTTGGGCTCAAAACACACAAAATCCTTCTGAGGAGCAAATGTGTTTCCCGTGCAGCTGAGGGCAGAGCTGTGCATGAATTCCGAAACACCCATGGGTGAGGGAACATCAGGGACCCTTCAGCAGCCCTTCCCCTCTTCCAAAATCCCTCGTGCTCTGACAAACACTAAATTGGAAGCACTTTCTGCACTTTTCCTGCTGGTTGAAATGCCCAGATCCATGAAGAGAAAAGAGAAACCTCCTCACAGTGTGAGGAGGCAGAGCAAACCTCCTGCTCCAGGGATTTGTGCTTCCAGAGCCCAGAGTTTGTTCTGCAAACTGGAACAGACTCCCCATTCCCCTGGGGCTCCTCACCAAAACCTCTGCAGAAATTCAGCACGGAGGAAAAACCGAGTGCAGGTGAGTGGAAACATGAGGGGACTCTCCTCGGGAAGCTGCTGGGACTGAAGTTCCCAAGGGTGGCATTTTTCCTTGAATCGTGGAATGGGTCGGGTTGGGAGGGGCCTTAAAGCCCATCCAGTTCCACCCCTGCCATGGGCAGGGACACCTTCCACTGTCCCAGGGACAGAGTGTCCATGTGAACAGTGTCCATCACACGGACAGACCTCCCTTGGGCAGGAAAAGAAGGGATTGGGATGAGGGAGGACTTTGTAGGAAACCAAGGCTTCCCTTTGGGGGTTCCTGGCCAGAGGAAGTGGCACCAGGACCCGTGGTGAGATGGGACCTTTTTCCTTCTTGTCCAAAGTGAAGCCAGGAAGAAGATGAAGATTTGAGGTTTTTTCCTGATCCTCATTTCCTGTTGAAGATGAAGATTTGGGGTTTTTCCTGATCCTCATTTCCTGTTGGAGATGAAGATTTGAGGTTTTTTTCCTGATCCTCATTTCCTGTTGGAGATGAAGATTTGAGGTTTTTTTCCTGATCCTCATTTCCTGTTGGAGATGAAGATTCGAGGTTTTTCCTGATCCTCTTTTCCCGTTTTTCACCCTGTTCACAACCTCTTCTCCAGTAACAGCACCCCGAGGGTCCCAGGCAAGTTTGGAGTCTCCTGCTGTGGGAGAGGAGCTCTGGGCACTCACACACCATTTTTCCTTCTCCAAGGGAATTACAGGGGTAAAATACACGGCATTTTACAGTGGAAGTGCTGGGCTGACAGTTGGTCTTGATGATCTCAAAGATCTCTTCCAACTTTGAGGATTTTGTGATTGTCCTGCTCAATAAAATGCACCAGGCTCCAAGCTGTAAATGACTGCTTGGACTTCATAGAATCACAGAAAATCCTGAGCTGGAAGGGACCCACAAGATCATTGAAGACCAACTCCTGCTGCACTGCAGGGGTTTGATTGTTTTGTTGGGTTTTTTTTTCCCTCCTGGGAGGGTATTTTTCATCCCTGGAGAAAAAAAAAAATACATTAAACCCCGAAAGGTTTTCGTTATTGTTGCAAGAGCTCAATCCTGGTGGCCACCATCCCTTCCCTTTCTTTTTATTTCCCAGCTCTCCAAGAGGAAAAGACACAATGAATGAAAGGAAGGCAGCAAAGCCCTTGGAAAGAGGCAGGGGTCTCCTCCCGGCGGGCAGAGCCCTGGCACGGCGCGGCCGTGGCACGGAGCCGCCTCTGCCGGCACAGACTTGGCACGGCCGGGCCGGGCCTTTGTGTCCCGGTCACCTTCTTGATGGCAGCGAGAAAAGGCGTCCGTGCTGGGAGCCCGCAGTGGCCACCCTGCCAGGCAGAAGGCAGGAGGGAGAAAACGGGCAAGGAGAGGGAATTGGTGTGTGGGGAGAGGGGAGAGCTTCAACACAAACGCTGTGAGGAACCCCTGAGGGAGCTGGGGGTGTTTATCCTGGAGAAAAGGAGACTCAGGGGTGACCTCAGCACTCTCTGCAACCCCTGAAAGGTGCCTGTGCTCAGCTGGGGCTGGGCTCTGTCTCCAGCAGCCCTGACACAACCAGAGCACACAGCCTCGAGCTGCTCCAAGGGAAATCCAGGCTGGATGGCAGGAAGGAGTTTTTCCCAGAAAGAGTGATAAAGTTCTGGAATGTTCTGCCCGGGGAGGTGCTGGAGTCACCATCCCTGGGTGTGTTTAACCAAAGCCTGGATGTGGCACTGGGTGCCAGGGTTTGGTTGAGGTGTTGGGGCTGGTTGGACTCCATGATCCTGAAGGTCTCTGCCAACCCAGGGATCCTGGGATTCTGGGAATTCTGGGATTCTGGGAATTCTGGGGTTCTGGGAATTTTGGGATTCTGGGAATTCTGGGGTTCTGGGAATTTTGGGATTCTGTGAGAGGCACCAGGAGGGAGCGGCTCCTGCTCGGGCCCCAGCTCCGGCCTGGGGGCTCTGGGGGCTCCTAAAGCTCTGCTCCTGTTCCAGCCCAGGGTCCTGCCAGCAGGGACACCCCCAGGGGACACCCCCGCTGCTCTGGGGTCACTCCCAGCTCTGCTGAAGGGACTCGGGGCTCCCCCAGCACAGCATGCACCTCACCTGGGCCACCACCCAACCTCAGCAACCCAAGAGCTGAACCCAAATCCTCTGTGCCGTGTGGGGAACAGGCGGGGGTTCAGCAGGACGAGCACAGCCCTGAGCTGATGCTCTGAAGGGTCTTTAGAGGGTGATGTGTGTGGTAGTTGTGTCGGATTCTCGTTTTTCCCCGTTTTCACATCAATAATCCACTTTCCACCTGCAGGCACAGGAGCTGTGCAAAGGGTGGATTGAGCCATTCCTAATTCAAACTCGGTTATTCTTTCTGTTCCGTGCAGCCACTCAAAAAGCAAGCTGCAATGCCACTTGCAAATAATTCTGTGGGGTGAATATTTATATTCTGCTGCAGACACCGGGAGCTTCAGTAAAAAATACACCGGAATAACTCGAGTGCAAATATCTCCCCTTGTAGCAGCTGGCTGGACTCTGTTACCCCAAAACCCCTCAATGCAAAACGCAGTTAGCCACAGTTGTAGCCCGCTGAAAATTAACGAGGACACAGAAGTTAGAGAGCCTTTCTTTGTCAAACACCTTGAAATGAGCAGCCCAACCCTCACTTTAACAATGCTACACGATAGAAAATCAGTGCAAAATCATTTCCAGCCTTTCAGCAGCAAAGCCGTGCCAGCGAGCTGTGAAATAAAACCCCTTTGAGAGCCTTGGCTTTGCTCACGAGAGCCGGGAATATCCTCGGAGGCTTTCTGGAGTCAGCAGCCAACGCCAGCCGCTCTGTGGGGCTTACACCGGCCCGTCCAAAGGCACAATTTGCTCGGAAGCCTGTGCCTAATTCGGGGCACAATGCGCGATGCCATGGGCAGCGGTGCCGCCCGGAGCTGCCAGCTCGGCCCGGCCTCTCCCCGCTCCCAAAACCAGACGGGAGCGCTCCCGGGCCGGCCTGGCGGCTTCCAAGGGCTCCTTTCATCGCGACACACGGCCAAGAGCGGCCAGGGGAACCGGGCGACGAACAAAGGTGGCTCTGAAGTCATTTCCCAGCGCTCCATCCAGCCATCCGGTTTCGCTCCTGGCCCATTGAGGGGGCAGAAAGCGGCAGGAAGAGCGCGGCTGAAAGGGAACAAACCGGGGGGAGGCAGCCGGGGCCGGGGCCGCGCCGGGCGAAGCTCCCATTCTCCCTGCCCAGAAAGGGATGAATGATTCATTAGAGGCATCCAAAAGGTGATGGATGTGCCGGGGGGGGCGGCGTCCCGCGGCCAAGTTCCCCGAGCACCTGCGAGTCCGGGGCCACAAAGCGGCCGTGCGGGCACAGAGCGGCTCTGTTCGCCTTCACCTGGGCTGGGCTGCGCCGCTGGCACGGCCCCGCGGGAAGCAAAACCCCTCTGTGTGCTCAGAAAGGAGCCGGAGCCGTCCCAGATGCCAAAAGGTGAGGGGGGGTCTGGGATCCGGCCCTGGGATCTGAGCTGAGGTGCCAAATCCCGTCACCCTGCGGAGCCTGGCAGGGGCTCGGGGCTGCTGCACGGAGGTGCGGGAGCTGGGATTGCCAGAGGAATCCGGGGAGAATCAGACACGGATCCCACTGCAGTTAAACACAGCCGGGCTGCCTGGCTGCCTCGGGAACCCTGGGAAATCCCAGGCTGCCCCATGGATCCAGCAGAGCACGGAGAAGCTGCTGAGCTGGAGCTGGAGCTGTGTGCACGGAGCCAGTGGTGCCTGCTTACTCCTGAACTGGGGTGGAAACACCTTCACCCCTTTGGTTTTGTCAGCAAGTTTGGAAAATGCCCTGCTCAGGTGGTGCTTCCCCAGGGGTCAGAGGTGGCAGTGGCTCAGGTGGCCCCGGTGGAGAGCAAGGAGAGGAGTTTTGTGCCCATTTCTGGCTCCTGCAGGAGAGCCCTGGAGGGGCTGGAGCGTGTCCAGGGCAGGGAACGGAGCTGGGAAGGGGCTGGAGCCCCAGGAGGGGCTGAGGGAGCTGGAAAGGGGCTCAGCCTGGAGAAAAGGAGGCTCAGGGGGGACCTTGTGGCTCTGCACAAGTCCCTGCCAGGAGGGGACAGCCGGGGGGGTCGGGCTCTGCTCCCAGGGAACAGGGACAGGAGGAGAGGGAACGGCCTCAGGCTGGGCCAGGGCAGGCTCAGGGTGGGCACCAGCAGGAATTTCCCCATGGAAAGGGTGCTCAGGCCTTGGCAGGGGCTGCCCAGGGAGCTTTGGAGTGCCCAGCCCTGGAGGTGTCACCTGGAGGTGGCACTCAGAGCTCTGGGCTGGGGACAAGGTGGGCATGGGGCACAGCTGGGACTCCCTGGGCTGGGAGGGCTTTTCCAGCCCCAGGGATTTGGGGATTCCCCGTGTGGGATCTGAAGGATGTCTGCCATGGGAAGTTGGTGCCAGGTATGGAATTCACCTCGCAGATTGGTGCCATCACTGCAGGGCTGCACGTGACAGCTCTGACAGGTTTTGTGGGAGCTTCCCAGGAGAGACAAGGCAGAAATGAGGAACCTTGAGCACCCCAGGCACTTTGTTCAATGGGATTTAGCTCTCTCAGTTGTTTAGGTTTTGCTGCTGAGTGGAATAACACCCAAATTCCCCCCACAGCCATCCCATACCTGGTCCTCTGGGGTGTGAGGAGGTGAAGCCCCTGTGAGAACCCCACGCGAGGAGTAAAGTGGGGGAGCAATGCAGGCAGCACAGCCTTGGCCCTGGAAACCAGGCAGTGAAATGATTCCTGTGCCCGTGGATTCCCGTTTGGTGGGCAAGATTTGGCAGAGCAGGGAAAGCAAACACACCAGGCACAGGGAAGGACCAGCCCCGTGCTGCTGCCAGTGGCACTGCTGTAGCTCCCTTTTAACCATTTCCCTCCTCCTGCTTCCACTCCCGACCCGTTCATGCTCACGGGGGTGAACAGCCAGGCCGGGGAGTGTTTGGACTGGGAGCTGCTGGGAAAGTTGCTCATCCATCGTGGTCTGGCCAGAGCTGCCCTCACCAAACCCCTGCTGCCAGAGGAGCCTTTGGAGAGCCCAAACGGAGGCATCAGCACACCTGAGTGACTCCTGGTCAGGTGAGGGGTGCCAATCACACCTCACTCACCGGTACCGGCCACCCATGACCCCCAAACCGAGGCGAAAGTCGCTGTGGATGGTTAAAATCACCCGGCTTTGGCTGGGGCTGTGGCAGAGGAGGCTGCCACCCCCGGCGCTGCAGGAGAGCCCGGCGGGACCGAGGGAAGTGCTGCTCCCAAATCCATGTGTCCCCTGTGTCCCCCCGGAGCCCTCCCGGGCGCGGGGCCGCTCCTCGGTGGCGCTCGGGCAGGAGCCGTGCCCGTCCTTGTCCCTGTCCCCGCGGGCTGCGGCCGGAGCAGGGGGGGCTCTCCCCGCCTGCCTTTTCCAGATGGTCGCCGTGCCCGGCGAACAATAGCCAGGACGGCGTCTCCCCCTGCATACAGAGCAGCCCGGGCCGGCCCCCGCCCCGCTCCCGGCACGCTCAGCCCGTTCCCAGCGGGATGAATTCCCCCCGCGCTCCGGGGGATGCTCGGCCAAGGGCGGGCCGGATGGGCCCCGGCCCGGATTAAGTCGAGATCTGGCCTATCCTTTGTCAGGATTAACAGGACAGTTTTGTTCCTCCAAGAGCAAACCTGGAAGAAGCGTGTTTTGGCCTGTGGAGAGAGGGGGCTGGAGGGTTTGGGATTCTGGGGGTGTGAGCAGGGAATAAAGCCCACAAGGAAACCCCTCCAGCCTGACCCAGGCAGAGCCCAGGAGCAGAGATCTGCTTGTGCTGCTCCTGCTCGGCTCTGCCCAGCTCCTCCTGGGTTCAGAGTGCTAAAATGGCATTAAAATCATCCACTTTTAACGCTAAAATGGCATTAAAATCCTTCATTGGCTACGGGAATGCTCCACTTCTCAGAGCTCCTGGATCTGAGGAGGCTCCGGGTGACCCAGCTGTGACCTTCCAGGACCTGCAGGAGCTGACAGGAAACATGGAGAGGGACTGGGGACAAGGCATGGAGGGACAGGAGCCAGGGAATGGCTCCCAGTGCCAGAGGGCAGGGCTGGATGGGATCTTGGGAATTAGGAATTGTTCCCTGGCAGGGTGGGCAGGGGCTGGGATGGAATTCCCAGAGCAGCTGTGGCTGCCCCTGGATCCCTGGCAGTGCCCAAGGCCAGGCTGGACACTGGGGCTGGGAGCAGCCTGGGACAGTGGGAGGTGTCCCTGCCCTGGCAGGGGTGGCACTGGGTGGGCTGGGAGGTCACTGCAACCAGGGCCAAAGGGGGGACACCAGAAGAGAAATTCTGGTGACAAAACCCACCTGTCCTCCCCCTCCAGGTGTGGGGCTCATCCCAGTGTGGGATTGTCCATGGTTTCTGTGAAACTGGAATCCACCCTGGGGCCTTACAAAGCTCCTCTGGGCTTTGGGATTGCTGCACTCACGTGTGTGTGTGTAAATCTGTGCTGCCCAAAAGGCTTTCAAAGCACTGAACATTTTATTCCCTTTAAAATAATACAGAAGAATTATTTTAACAGTAAAACTAAAAGTCCTGCCACAAATCCAGCTGAACATTCACCTTGGAAAGCTTTTACCCAGTGTGGCATTCCAGGATTGTCACTCCAGCAGGGTTTTCTCCATCTCTCCATGCCCAGCACTGCTGGGATGGCAAAAATCCAAACTGCTGCCAACAGCCAGGCTGGCAAGTGTCCCTTTGGTGGCCTGTGGCAGCTCTTGCTGTGCCCGTGGAGTGGGCAGAGGTGTCCCTGGGGTGGGCAGAGGTGTCCCTGGGATGGGCAGAGGTGACAGTAAGGTGGGCAGAGGTGTCCCTAGGGTGGACAGGGGTGTCCCTGGGATGGACAGGGGTGTCCCTGGGGTGAGCAGAGGTGGCAGTAGGGTGGGCAGAGGTGTCCCTGGGGTGGGCAGAGGTGGCAGTAGGGTGGGCAGAGGCGACAGTGGGGTGAGCTGAGATGTCCCTGGGGTGAGCAGAGGTGGCAGTAGGGTGGGCAGAGGTGTCCCTGGGGTGAGCAGAGGTGGCAGTGGGGTGAGCTGAGATGTCCCTGGGGTGGGCAGAGGTGTCCCTGGGGTGGGCAGGGGTGTCCCTGGAGTGGGCAGAGGTGCCCAGCTGCTCTTGGGGACCCTGTGCCTCCATGTGAGCTGAGGGCAGCCCGGAGCCACTGCCAGGGAAATTCTCGGCCTGGGTCTGTTCCTGCCTGCTCTGAGCTGCTGCATCCGGACCCGAGGCTCTGCTGAGGGAGAGCAGCTCATTAATCCCGCTCATTAGCCCAGCCAATTATCGCAGCCAGGCTCCTGGTGGGTGCAGGGCTGATCTCCCTCCCCGCCCACCTCTCAGGTGACCAGGTCCTGTCCTGGGCTGCTGTGAAGGCATCACTGGGAAGCTTTGGCAGGATCTGCTCCTGGCTGGAGCTGCCGGTGGTGCCGGGGGAAGTGAAGCTGCTGAGATGCTGGAGGGGCTGGGGATTCACCCTCACAGCCATGGATGGGCCATGGGGGGCTGGCTGTGCTGTTCAGGGTGACCTCACGGTGGCAAAGACCATTTTCCCTGAAGTATTTAATGGCATTGGCAAGTGTGCAGGTGCTTGGACGTCTGCAAGGAAATGTCATTGTCACACAAGCATGGAGTGGTGTGGGTTGGGAGGGACCTTAACCCCATCCAGTGCCACCCCTGCCATGGCAGGGACACCTTCCACTGTCCCAGGCTGGACCAGCCTGGCCTTGGACACTGCCAGGGATCCAGGGGCAGCCACAGCTGCTCTGGGCCCTTCTCCCCCTGCTGTCCCCTCAAACCCTGACCGAACCTGCTCAGAAATCCCCCCCTGGGAATCTCACCCACTGTCGGATCTGAAACCCCTCCCTTCTGCCCAACCAGGCTTTGGCTTTCCTGGTGAGGCAAAGCAGGCAAGAGGGGGGTGAGCCCGTGTCCCAGGTGATGCCAGCTCAGGGATGGTCCCCGGGCTGGCATTTGGGAACCCGGGCCCCTGGCGTGTCACCGCAGCCTCCTGAGCTGCGAGGACGAGGCTTCTGCGGGATCTCTGTTCCATTTTGGGCCACCTCGCCCAACCCCAGAGCCCGAACAAGGCGGGCTCCGGGCAGGAGGGAGCGGGGGAAGCGCCGAGCTCCATTCCCAGAGCGACTGTGCCGGCGGCAGCCGCAGGTGACAACTTTAACGAGAGCGCGGGAGCAGATGAGGAGTTTATGGGCTGTTAATAAACTGTAACCAATCGCTGAATGCCGGCGCGTTGTGTTCAAGCTGTTTGGGGCCACAGGTCCTTGGGAGAGCTTGCACTTGCTCTGCCTTTATTCCAACGTAGCAGGACATGAAAGGCCGTGGCAGACTCTTGATGTTTGTTCCCGTGAATAGACATATGTCCCTCACACTAGCACGGGAATATCTAATTAAGGCACACAATGCTGGCTTATACCCAGGGGCAGTGGCAAACAAGACGCTGTCACACTCTTAAGAACACAAACAAAATGAAAATTGCCTCTTTATACATTATAATGAATATGTTCTCCATGCATTAAAAGTTCATTTACTCCCAGGCTCTGGAAGGCCGGCTGGATTTCAGTTAATATCATCTTTTTTTCAGAAGGTTTGGGTAGGATTAGGGACAGGTTTGTTAATGAAGCTGCAGAGGATTTTCCCCCATAGACATGAAAAAGAAACAAAATCTGAATTGTGCGTTTATTGTGTTGTCTCAGGCAAATCCCTCTCTTCAGATCCCCACCTCAGGAGCGACTCCTCCCTCCTGCAGGACACGTCAGCCACGGATCTGTGGCTCCCTTTCTCCCTCCTCCCCTCTCCTTCAGCAGCTTTTGGCATTTCTGTGGCCGAGAGACAGAACCTGGGGTTGGAGGCTCCGGGGGCTCTGTCCTGCTCCTGCATCGGGAATTTGGGGTGCCAAATGCCCGGGTGTGCCCAGGGCTGAGTCCTGACCTGGTGCAGTTTCTCCCGGAGCTGATGCTCCCCTCCTCCCTTCCCCTTCGCTTCCAAACACTTCAAGCCCTGTGGAAGCTCCTGGGATGTTGCAGACCCTTCCCTTCCCTTCCCTTCCCTTCCCTTCCCTTCCCTTCCCTTCCCTTCCCACCAGAGCTCCATTCCCATCAAGGCATTTTTTTTCACTTTTTCTACGTTTCTCCAATTTAATTTCTAATTCACTTTTGCAGCAGCTGCATGAGCGAGGTGTGCAGGTGTGGAGAGCTGTGGGCTTTGAGGTGGTGCCAGGGACCTGCAAGGGGCCCCTCACAGAACCCTGGGATCTCAGGATATCCCGAGGTGGAGGGACACCCAGGGATCATGTGGGATTCCCAGGATATTTCACAGGGGACGGGTGACTCCCTGAGACATCTCCAGGCACTGGAACAGGGGTTGGATTCCAGGGAATGCTGCCACAAAGCTCCTGCAAGCTCAGGTGGCTTGGACAGCCCATCCTGGGGACTGAGGAGCAGACAGGGAGGGTCCTGGAAGGGCAAATTCCTTCTGACAGCTCCTCTGCCGCTGCCTGGCAGAGCCACAAACCCTGCAGGAAAACCTGTCCCCAAGGCAGATCCCAGGCAGCACAGGGGAAGGGGCTGCAGCTGCACAGCCTCTGCTCTGACATCTCAAATAAAATCAGTCACAGACTGCTTTGGGCTGGGAGGGACCTCGGAGCCCACCCAGTGCCACCCCTGCCATGGCAGGGACACCTGCCACTGTCCCAGGCTGCTCCCAGCCCCAGTGTCCAGCCTGGCCTTGGGCACTGCCAGGGATCCAGGGGCAGCCACAGCTGCTCTGGGCAGGTGACAGGAGACACCTCAAGAGCCATCCCACATTTTTCTGAGCGCAGCTCCTTTCCCCCTCCACCTTCCACATTTTCTGCCCTCTGTGCCTGAAGTTCTGACTTGGAAAAGGATCCTGCCCATCCCTTTTGGGGCTCTGGAATGGGCTTGGGACAGGGACCAGTTGCTGCTGTCCTGCTGTGCTCCGTTCCCTGCGTCAGGGGAAATCTTTCTCTGTCACTGGAGCAGCATGGAATTCATATGGAATTATTTCTGCTGGGGAAAGGAGAGAGGGAAACTTCATGGGCTATTCAGCACAGCCCCAAACGAGGGCTGAGCACAGCAGGGGGGGCTGAATTCCCACCTTCGAGGGGTTTCTCTCTCAAAAAAATGCCCCAGCTCCACTCTTTGGAAGGAGTTTGGAATCTCCCTGTCCCTGTGGAACATCTCGAGCCTCCTCTCTTAGGCACAGTGGGCCAAACCTCGCTCCACTCCCTCAGGAAGAGGAAAACAAGATGCCCCCTCCCAAAACTCTGCTCAGTTTTCACTCAAAAGGATTTTTCTTATAAGAGTGATTAATGCTGTTTTTGGGAAAAAAACAAAACAAAACAAAACAAAAAACAAAATCCACAAAAAAGAAAAAGCCCCAAAACCCCAAGAACTGTGTGTGTTTTTCTGGGTTGTTTTTCCCCTTTTTCAAGCAGACAAAGAGGTGTATAAATGTGTCTTATACATATATGTATATGCCTTTCTGCAAATTTAACAAATGCCTGCTGCATCTGCAGGATCCTGCAACAATCCTGACACTGTGATCAATCTGCAGCCCGGTGATGTTTGCTGACAGTGATTGATTGATTTTCCCCGCGAATAGGATCAACATTGGGAATACATTAAAGTAAAAGGCACACTCCTGGCTGGCAGGGAACACCCCCGGTACTGGGCCGGATCCGATTGTGCTGGGCTTGGCAGGGACGCGATGATTGATGACAGGCGGGGAATGCGGAGGAGCCCGATCCCCTCGGCGCTGTCCCCATGTGTGTGACACCGCTCCCCTGCCGGGACGGCGACGGGGACAGCCCTGCCAGGGGACAATGGAGCAGGGTGGCCCGTCCAGATAACCCCTGCTAATGCATGTGGTGAGAGCTGACCTGGCAGTTCAAGGAGAGCAGGCGAAAAGCTGATGGGAAATTAATTCTCAGGAGTTTGTCAAGACATCTCCAACAAGTGAAGATAAATGGCAGAACAAAACTTCTAAAGGCAATCCCAAGAATGGGCCTGAATGGCCAAGGGAAGCACTCTTTTGCATTTACATCCATCTTTTCGGGGCTGAGCTTCCCCAGGATCCCGCTCGGAGCTCCCCGGCGTGCCCGGGCCCTGCCTTCCCCCTCCGGGCTCCCTGTTCCCTGCAGGATCCACCGGGAATCTGCAAAAACCTCCTGGGTCCAGCCGTGCTGTGCCTGGAAGCAGCACAAACCCCTCTGGAAGGAGGGGTGGGAGCCTGGTTGGGTTTTCAAAGGCTGAAGCGGGCCAGGAGAATCGTGGAATTACAGAATGTCCCAAGCCACAAGGAGCAGCAGACTCCAGCCTTGCACAGGACAGCACCCCCAAATCCCACCAAGTCTGGAATTTTGGAGAGGTTTTTAAAAAAGGAGAGCATTTTCCTTATGCTCGTTAAAGCCCAGCTGAGTTCCCAGTTTTTGGGATGAATAAAATATTCCTGGCATCGATTAATGATCCACATTTGTACTCAGTTGATCTCTGCTGTGCTGACCAGGACCAGCATTCATGTGCTCATTTTCTCGTCAGGAAATAGCCCTTGAGTGAAGGATCTGCTGAAGAGTCTCCTGATTCCAATAACTTTTCCAGGAGAATGCTTTTCCAGACAAAACTGCCAAGATATTTTTATTTAGTTTTTCTCAATGAGCCGCCTTTATTCCTTATCATGACTTCTGGTAATAAATAACTTTGTTTGATGGACACTTCATGAAATTCCATGGAAGATTCTCCTCAGTTCTGAACACTGAAGAGAATTTGTCTTTTTATTCTGGTGTGGGCCGGGGTATTCACACTTTGTGTTGCTCAGTGACATAAACTCCACACCTCTACAAGTTTAAAAAGTGGGCAAATTACCACAGGTTTTTCCCAGAGTATTTGGACCTCATTCACTTGAGAGAGGTTTTGAGATGTGTCCACTATAAAAACTGATCCATGTAATGCTGCAGTTCCGTGTTCATCCTCTGTTTAAAGCTGGATTCTTCCTAATGGATGAACTTTGGGAGTTCTGATACCGACCCAGAAGGACTCGAGCACTTTGTGCCCTTTTGCAGAGATGGAGCTGGCAGAGCCTCGTGGTCCCACTGCCGTCATCGCCCACTGTCTCCTCTTAACAATTTTTGGCAGAAATATTAAAATATTAAATGCCTGCAGTGGAAAATTCAGTTTGGGTGACCCGTGGTGCCCAGAGAGGTGGCAGAGCCCAGGGATGGGGTCTGACCTACACCTGCCTGGCTGTGAGGTTGGAAAGGGAGTGAGGCTTCAGGGAAACCTCCCTTCCCACCTAAACCTTCCATGTGTCGGAATCCAGGGCACAGGGAATGTTTTCTGTGTGTTTTGGAAAGCCCTGACTCTCAGCAAGACACTGTTTTTAACCTTTGTCCCAGGAAAAAAATTGCTAAAGCTTTAAGATGAGTTAGAGAACACAAGTGTAAACTAGGTATGTAGCAATAGTAATAGTAGTCTATCACAGAGTAAAAAATTTAAAGTTTTAAGATTTTAGTATAAGAGTAAATGGGAGACAAAACAGAGAATTTAGAGTGTTGTCTCCTCTCCTTCTTGTTCTTCCTCCACTCCATTTTCTGTAGTATTAGTAGCAAAAAGTCATTAGTTAAAAAAAGCAGCAACATAGGTACTACGTGTGTAGATTAGTAAAAGTTAGTAGTAGTAAAGTAAAAGCAAAATACGTATTAAAAAGTAATTAAACTAATTAGCTTTTAAAAAACCTTAGTTTTAAGTATCAAAGCCATTTTTGTCCATTTTATACCTTGTCTCTCATACGCTCAGTCTAGCGTGCAAACCGCGTACTAAACATAAGATAAGAAAAAAACAAACAACCTAAAAACCAAGAAACACAATGAGTCCTGCGTGTTTTTCATCCCTAACAAAAAACTCATGAGAAAAAACCTCCTTCAAAAGCCCAGGGGGTAGGTTCCCAGCAGTGTGTAGGGTTCAACAACAGCCACCAGAAAGAAAAGACCCCAACACATGGAAAACCAGGTTTGCAGGGTGGGTGGAGGCAGCCGAGATCTCGTGGGGTGTTGGTACCAGAGGATGGTGCCAGTGACAGGACAAGGAGCAATTTTTGGGTTTCTGGTGGGCCCTGTGAGGGGAGTTCACCTTGTGAGTTCTGTGCCAGGGATGAAAAATGGACAGGACTCTTGGTTTCTCTGTCTTTGGTCTATTGTTTATTTTTCTCTTATCAGCAGTTTAGTGCACTTAGCACACGAGAAAGCAAGGCCCAAAATGGATGCCAGACACACAGATTCGAGGTCTTTCAAAGCTATTTTGCCCAATTAACTCCTAAAACACACTTTGTTTCCACTTTTCTACCAATAACTCTTATTAATCTGTTCATGTAACACCCGTGCTACTGCTTTCTCTAACCAATAACTTTGTGCCACCAACACTACAGAAAATGGAGCAGAAGAAGAACAAGAAGGAGATGAGACAATGCCCAAAATCCTCCATCTTGCCTCCTATCCACTCTCATACTAAATTCCAAAACTAAAATTTTCACCCTGTGATAAAATTTATTACTATCTCCCACTACCTAGTTCACACACTTGTGGATTCTAACTCATCCCAAAGCCTTGGGAACTTTCCCCAGGGATGTAAGTTAAAAGCAATGTTCCTTTGAGAGTCAGGGCTTCTCAAAACAGGCAGAGAAGCTTTCTCTGTGCCCAGGACTCCAACAAGAAACGGCCAGGAACTAAACCACAACAATTCCAGCCCAGCCTGAGGAAGAACTTCCTTCCATGGAGGGGCAGAGCCCTGGAACAGCTGCCCAGGGAGGGGCTGGAGTCTCCCTGGCTGGAGCCATCCCAAACCCCCTGGACACGTTCCTGTGTCACTGCTGCAGGTGACCCTGCCTGGCCAGGGGCTTGGACTGGCTGACCTCAGAGGTCCCTTCCAACGCCAAACTTCTGGGATTCCGTGGTAACTCTGGAAAATCCAGCCCTCAGCTGCACCTGAGTGTTTGGAATGATCTGGGTAACGCTGAGTCCCAGGCCTGGAGATCCCTGTCCCACAGGGGTGGAAAAGCCACTGACAGGGACAGCAGAGCCCTGCCACACCAGGAGCTGCTGGCATCATCTGGGGCTCTTTGGCTCCTGTCACAGCAGTGTCCCCTGGGCCATCTGACAGCACAAGGGACATCAGCCTTTCCCCTCTGGAATGGTGAAAACAAGAACAGTGAAACAGGAGCCCAGGATTGTCCCTGCCAGGGCCGTGCCTGGTCTCTGGAGTGACACTAGCTCCTGTCACCCCCCCAGTGCCCTGGGGACACTGCAGGGATGGCCAGGGGCAGTTTGGCCCAGGAATATCAGCGTGGTGAGGCTCTCACGAGGTGTGTGTGACCTGTGAACCTCACCCTGCCAGGGACTCCTGCTTTGTGCTCCTGGGCAGAGGTTTGGAGCTGAAACAGAACCACGATTTTCTGTGAAGGATTGGTTTTAGGAAGGTCTTGAGCGGGCTGTGGATGCTCACTCTGAACACTCATTCCAGTGAAAGGGATGGGATCCTGCAGTCCCATGCAGGGGATCTGGCAGCTCCCATCCCATCCCATCCCATCCCAGATCCCATCCCATCCCATCCCATCCCCAGGACTGTCCTGGCAGGAAGCAGAGCTGAAATGCCTCAGTCAGGGGTTTGCAGCAGATTTTGGTCACCTTGGCTTAAAATTTTCCAGGCAGAGGCTGAAGAAATCCCCTGCTGAAGTGAAATATAGGCAACCTTTCCCTTCCTCTTGGCTTTCCTGGATGCCTTTTGGTTTCTGCCTGAAATGTGCTGATTGCATCCTGGAATGGTTTGGGTTGAAGGGACCTCAAAGCCCACCCAGTGCCACCCCTGCCGTGGCAGGGACACCTGCCACTGTCCCAGGCTGCTCCCAGCCCCAGTGTCCAGCCTGGCCTTGGCCACTGCCAGGGATCCAGGGGCAGCCACAGCTGCTCTGGGAATTCCATCCCAGCCCCTGCCCACCCTGCCAGGGAACAATTCCTAATTCCCAATACTGGACCTGGATTTCCCCAGTCTCAGTCTGACCCCCTTGCTCCCTGCTGAGCTCTGCCTGCCCCTCTCTCCCTGTCTGGGCCTGGGGTTCGGCGGGGAGAAGGAGAAAAACGAAAGAGAGAGAAAGGGGAAGGTGGGGAGGAGGTTGGGGAAAGGAAAGGAAGGAAAGGAGTGAGGGGTGAGGGGGGAGCCGGCTCAGACGCCGCGATGTGCGGGCAGGGGCTTCCTCCTGCTGTCGGGACAGGTCGCGATAGACCCGAGAGCGCCTAGAAAGCCCAGGAGGAGGGTGGAGGGAGGGGTGCGTGCGGGAGCAGTGCGGGTCCCTGGGGCTGCCGGGCAGGTGCCCAGCGGCAGGAGCCCCGCGGGGCAGATGGGCCACCCCCGCCGTAACCTTACCCGGCTGCGGGCGGGGCCGGGGCCCGCGGGGCTCTCCCTGGGCCGGGGCAACATATGGGGAGCTCTGGGGGGGCCGCAGGACGGCCGAGTTCATCTGCAGGTAGCCCGTGAGGAGGGGGCCGGGGAGCTCAGGCGGTGCCCGGCACGGGCCGGTACCAGCCCCCGTACCAGCCCCGGTACCAGCCCCGGGTGTCCCCCGCTCCTGGCCTGGCGGGCAGGGGGCATTTGGGGTGGGGGCGATGCTTTTGGCACCGGTGTGGCCGGAAGGCCCCCGCAGAAGAGCCGTGTTCCCGCTGTCCCCCCTGCCCGCCGGGGCTCCCCGGGGCCACCTGTTAGCGACAGGGCCTGGCCCCTCCGGGGGCGAGCTGGGCAGGCAGACGAGCAGGATTTACCAGCTTCTGGCCACTGCCGACTTTTGCATCTGTCAGGGCGCTAATTATTGCCTTTAATAGAGACAAAGAACAGCTCCTAATGATGCTCCCTCTAATTCTCACCTGCTCCTGCCCTTCCTCCGCAGCAGCGCTCCCTCGCCGGAGCTCCGCTAATTGGGAAAGCTGCTCTGCTTATTGCGGCCTCCCCGCAGACCGGGGCGGGTTGCGGGGGGTGTCGGCACCGCTAACGGGGCTCCAGGAGCCGAACCGGGCCGGGGCTGCATCCCTGGCGGCGGCTCCGCGTCCTGCCCACGGGGCGCTGGGCCGGGCACTGCGGTGGTCGCTGCCCCTGCCCGGCTCTCGGCGTGCAGCAGCCCGGCAGAAGGTTCCCGTGGCGGGGACTGTCCCCAGGTGCCGGAGGACACCTGCCCGCTCCTCATTTTGGGCTTTTCCCGCGGCGGGAGGAGGCAGAGGCGGGGGTTGTGCCGCAAGGATCGCCCTGAGAGCCGCAGGGCGGCACCGAACCCACACCTGAGGCGGCCCCTAAAGCCGGGGGCAGCCCCGGAGCCCCCCGGGCCAGGGGAAGGCACCTGGGCCACCAGCGCGGTGCTCGCCGTGTGTCCCCTGGGCTGCGGGGCGCCTGTCCCAGCGCCACACGGGCTGTGCCGAAGGAGGAATCTCCGCGGGGCTGGGGCATTTCCATCACCGCTGCCAGGCTGGGGGACACTCCTGCCCTGTCCTGGGAGCCAGCCCAGCCCGGCAGGAGCGGCCGCAGCCCGCAGGGACCCAGCCCGGCTCGGGAGCGCCTCGGTTTGCAGGAAAAAAACCGCAAACCAAACAAGAAATCCCCCGGGTCCGGCCCCGCTCCCATTCCCCGCCGGTGTCTGCGCCCTCCAAACTCCCCCGCGAGCCGCCAGGATTGATGAATAATTGTGTGTATTTCTGCGAGCGCAGCCCGGGGGTAATCTGAAATAAATGTGCTGCCGTGTGTTGGTCGGGAGAGAGACGGGAAAGGCTTTGCCCACCCGCAGCCCGTCCCGCAGCCCCCCGACCTCCTTTTCCTCAGAAACGCCGGAGCCCTTTCCTCGGGCTGTGCGAAATATTTCCTGCCCCGATACTTGCGCCCAGGACTGCCAAAAATCTCCCCGGGCCACAGACACGAGCGGCTCCGGGAGGGAAAAAAATTAGGGAGTTGTCCCCAGATAATTTTCATTTCCGTGGATTTTCGTTTGGTGGGTTTTTAGTTGAAGGTCAAAGGCGCGGAAGCCATGGCAGTGAGAGAACTCCCCGGCGCCAAGCTGAATGGTTCCTCTCCCCAAATTAATATTTAATTAATATTTCACTTTTGCCAAGCGCTGCATACGACTGACAGAAATTTTCACGTTACTGACGCGGTACCGGTTGGTTTTTCCTCGCCACCCTGATTCTAAATGGAATAAATG
>VXAX01006772.1:0-45420 GCA_013399835.1 Leptocoma aspasia
TGGGGTCCAACAACAACCACCAAGCAAGAAAAGAACCCTGCAGATCCCAGCTATCTACTTCCATGGCTTCAAGAAGAACCCGGACAGTGCTTAAACTATTAATATCCCATTTCTGAAACTAAAGCTGCTTAAGAATACACAACAGTGAAACCAGAATTGACTTGGTGCTCTAAATAGAACTCATTAACTTTTCATTAAACACACTGTTTTGAGTACAAATACATATTCAGATATATTGTAAGATCATTTGCTGTATATTCCTGTTAAACTGACAATTTTCTGTAGTCAGATAATCCTCCCCCTCCCCCCTCCACCTATTTTCTCATTTCCAGCTCTTCTGTTACTCTCTAAAGAGTAATAGAAATGGCATGAGCATGCCACTGCACTGTTAATTTTTATCTCATTTTTATCTCAAATAATCAGAAACATATAATTCTTGCACTATGGTATCTTAAAGTTCTCCACAAGAGAAAGAACTTTATAAGCAGACTGAGATTTTCTGTGTGGCTATGGGTGTTTTGTTTTGTTTTGTTTTGTTTTGTATTGTTCAGCTTTTCCAAAAATCATTCTCTGTCTCTTATATGAATTAAGCTTGATCCTCTTCCAACCCTAAAAAAACTTCGATTTAACTGAAATCATCATCCAGCAGTTTTATCTTTGATACACAGCTCAATATAAATTAATCTGTAGTTAGCTAATAGAATCTTTTTTCATATTTATTTATGACTTTTAAAGTTTGTTTTCTAACAGAAACTTTGAAATATCTTGATTTAATCCCAGGCTTTGCTTTTCACCCTTATTCCTTTTAAGTTTTGTAATGTTTGACAAAATTTTTCATGACTTGCAACAGAATTGCAGAATTTCACCTTCATGATTCAGGAGCTAGAGGAATTAAAAGTTTAAATTTTATCAATGACATGAAGTATAGACAACATCCATCACATGGGAAAGTGGAAATTTGCCAGTGGAAGTTGCCAGTGGAACTGGCAGTGGAAAATCCTTAACAAATGAGATAGAACTGCATATTAATAATAAAGTTAACATATAACTGTTTAGGATTACGTTAGAGATCTAGCCTGAGCCACACCTATAGAGAAGTTTTATGAGTTATATATTCTGTTTTAAGCATAGCTTATCATTTAATTTTGGGAAGTTACTGATTTCTATTAAACATTAAACGTATTTCCACAATATCCTGCATTGTTTCCACCACACTGTAAGATAATATGAATAACTAGCTCAAATATAAACATCTGCAAGATGAATTAATTTGGTGAAATTAATTACATTCCTCAGTATGTGACGTCTGTCCACAAAACTTTCATGAAGTATTTATTATAAACAGTATTAAAGGGTATGATAGAATATTTCATATTATTTTATAACTTTAGCTTTCAAAAAAGTGCTACCATATTTCTTATTATTTCATTAAAAGAAAATAAAATACTAAACCTGATAAAAGTAAACAATTTCTCCAATAGAGCAATATTTACTCCTGAGTTCCTTAGCAAAAGTTAGTTTTAGACAAAGCATGGTACTTTTAATAAAGCATAGCAAATGAGGCTGTTTGAATCATATTTCAGATATATTTACTTTTCTGTATTTTATAATAGTGCCATAATAATTAAGTCGATAGTCTATTAAAATACATGTAATGCTACAACATTTATATTTTGTTTAATATTCTCTATTTCTTCACTCAAGTAAAATGAAATAAAATATTTATATATATGTATACTATTTAGTGCAACCAAATAAATATAGAATATCAAATAATGGAATGGCTTGGTTTGGAAGGGACTTTTAAAGACCATCTTGTCCACACCACTTGCAATGGGCGCAAACAACTTCCAACAGATGAGGTTACTGAAAGCCCCATTCAGTGTCCACAACTTGGACACTGCCAGGGAAAGGCTATCCTCAACTTCCTCTTGGAAATCTATTCTAAATCTATCCTCTTTCACTTTAAAACCATTAACTCTTGCCATATCACTACAGGCCATGGTGCAATATTTCACTCCAGCTTTCATATGAGCCCCCTTTAAATATTGAAAGGCCACAATAAAGTCTCCCCATCACCTTCTTCAGGTTGAATAACCTCAACTTTCTCAGCCTATCTTCAAGAGATATCTTCATCCTGTCAGTGGTCAGTAGATACCCTCCTTATTTCATAGTACTTATGCTTAACCTCTTTTTGTTTCCATTTCTTTTTAAGTTTTCAATTTAAATATCAGTCTGTCTCATCCTCGATAGCTGTGAAAGTATGTATTGACAAAACCACTTGTGGAGTAAGTAAGATTTATCAAAGAAAGCTTTGACCAATAATGTCACGGGGAAAAAAATCCATCTTCAGTTTCATTGCTGTCATCTGATGAATGACAAACCTTCCAGCAGTTTATATGATATGTATTTCTCTTTAACCTCTTGACTTTCTCAATCTTTATTCAATTACCATGGCATCTGCTGGAAAAGCTGCACAGCAAGTTGTAAAATGTCCAGGAGGTTCTTGGAGTGTGGTG
Organism: Leptocoma aspasia; assembly: GCA_013399835.1. Lineage (NCBI taxonomy): Eukaryota > Metazoa > Chordata > Aves > Passeriformes > Nectariniidae > Leptocoma > Leptocoma aspasia. Next base: position 2,520 of record VXAX01006772.1, read on the forward strand.
AGGATAATTTCTTAACCCAAGTTATAGACAGACCAAGAGAAGAAGCATTACTAGACCTGATGTTCACTAGTAGCAATGAACTAATTAGAGAGGTGTCCACCTGGGCTCCTCAGGTTACGGTGGAATTCACAGTCTTGAGGCATAGGGGCCAGATGAAGGCTAGAGTCAGAGCCCTGAATTTTAGGAAAGCAAACTTTCAGTTTAAGAAGTTTTTGGATATGACTCACTAGGAAACTGCCCACTGGGAGAAAGGAACTGAACAGAGCTGATAACTCAATAAGGAGATTATTATTAGAGCTCAAGATCTCTCAAAGCAGACAAGGAAGCCAGGAGATCCAGCATAGCTGAATAAGGACTAAAGTGTAAGAAAACACACAGGGACTTGTATCCTGGGAAGAATATATGGACATTCCCTGGATGTGTATGGATGGGATAAGGAAACATAAGGCACAGTTGAGGTTGAAACTGGTGAGGGATACGGCCAGGTACGTGGCCAGAGAAGGAAGAATAAAGAATTTGTACCTTGAGTACAAATCTGTGGTTTCTGTTCTCTTTCTGTTTCTGGGGTCTGCTTTCACAGCTTTCTGAAAGTCTTCTTGCCTTTGCTATCTCCCACACTCCCATTGTTAAACAAGGAGAACAAGTGACAAACAATATGGAAAATGCTGAGGTACTCAAAAAATTTTTTGCCTCACTTTACAATGGTAATCTCTCTTCCTACATCTCTCAAATCTCTAATCCTTGAGGATTAAGGGACAAGGACTGTGTGAATAAAGTCTTGCAACATAAGTGGAAATCAGATTTGAGACCACATGAGGAAACTGAACACATACAAACTCAGGAGACATGAGAAGATCCATCTTAGGGTCCCAAGATAACTGGCTGATCCAGCTGTCTAGCCATATTCCATCACATTTGAAAATTTGTGGCAGTCAGGCAAAGACTTCCATAACTGAGAAAAGAAAAATACCATGATCATTTTTAAAAGGGTAAAAAGGAGGACCCTGGTTACTAACAACCAGTAAGTCTCATATTTGGGCCCGGAAGGATCATGGAACAGATCCTCCTGTAAAACATCGCCAAACATATGGAAGATGGGGAACCAATTAGACAGAGGTAATGTGACTTCACCACGGGCCTGTTTATCTGTGTATTTATCCATCTATTGTATTTATCACCAATCATGCCTGATTATCTATTGTCCTTCTATGATGGAGAAAAAAAGGAAGCATTATATATTATATACTTGAACTATATATACTTGGACTTCATAAGGCCCTAGATATTGTTTGCCTCAACACTTTTATCACTTTATTGGAGATGCGTAGGTCACACATGGATTCAGAGCAGTCCTGGAGAGAAGGACTTGGGGACACTGGTGAATGAAAAATTGGATGTTAGCTGGCAATGTGAGCTTTCAGCTCAGAAAACCAACTGTATCCTGGGATAGATAAAAGCAGCAGATTGAGGGACAGGATTCTCCCTCTCTGTTTCAGTCTGTTGAGACCCCACCTGGAGTTCTGCATCCAGGTGTGGGCCCCAGCACAAGAAAGACATGGACCTGTTAGAGTAGGTGCAGAGGAGGGCCATGAAAATGGTAAGGGGAGTGGAAAAGCTCTTCTACAAGGACAGGCTGAAAGAGTTTGAGATTCTTCAGCCTGGAGAAGGCACTGGGAAGACCTTGTTGTGGTCTTTCAGTATTTAAGGAGGCTCATAAGAAAGGTGAAGAGAGACTTTTTTTACCAAGGCCTGTAGATGTGGCAAGGGGCAATGGTTTAAACTGAAAGAGATAATGTTTCAATTATATTGGACAGTGATAGATGATCTCTAAAGTCATCAGGAAGTGTAGTGGCAGATTGAGGGAGAGGATCCTCCCTCTCTATTCAGCCTAAATGAGGTCACATCTGGAGTGCTATGTTCAGTTCTCAGCTCATCGGTACAAGAAAGACAGGGAGCTGCTGGACAGGGCCTGGCAGAGGGCTACAAAGATGATGAGGGGTCTGGAGCATCTCTCTTATGAGGAGAGACTGGGGGAGCTGAGCCTGTTTAGTGTGGAGAAGAGAAGACTGTGAGGGAATCTTATCAATACATATAAATAAATATCTCAAAGCTGAGTGGTGCCAGACTCTTTTCAGCATTGCCCAGTGACAAGAGGAGAACTAATGACCATAAACTAAAATACAGGAAGTTCCACCCCAGCATGAGGAAGAACTTCTTCGCAGTGACAATGCCAGAGCATTGGAACTGGCTGTTGTGGGGTCTTCCTCTCTGGAGACGTTCAAAACCCACCTGGATGTCTCCCTGTGTCACCTGCTCTAGGTGACCCTTCCTTGGCAGAGGGGTTGGACTGGATGGTCTTCAGAGCTCTCTCCCAACCCTAACTATTTTGTGATTCTGTGATTCCATGACCTTTCCAACCAAGCTACTTTTTTGTTCCAGAATTCTGTATTCAAGGAACATAACAAAACCAGTATAAAATACCACATTTCAGCATTAGCTCAATGGTTCTGTAACTGCCACAATAAATTCAATAGATTCGCTGCATTCATACAGTTGCTAGCCATAACTCTTTTTTTCTGTCATAATAAAGGTTTCATTTTCCCCAGGTGAGCATTACAGAGATTATACTCTGACCCTTTTATACTTTGATCTTGGCAAAGGTCTCACAGAAGGCTGCCCTCAGCTTTTAAGGGCTTGGGTTATGACTGAAATGTTTAAGGAAGACAGTTTTTCATTAAAAGAATGTGCTGTGATGGCACAGTGAAAAAAAAAAAAAAGCGTTATCTAAGTTAACACACTGTGAAAAATATGATTCTAAAATACACATCTTTCTGTATCCGTCAGCTGCAGAGTAACACCAGGGAGATTTTATGGATATTTCAGGATAGATTGGGAAAAATTCAGGGAAAAGGTATGGGTATAGCAAAATTACTTGCATACAGCATCCAAAAGAGGCAAAATACACATAATCAAAATTGGGGAATTTTCATTTATTTAACTTATATAGTAAAAATTCTGGGAAATTACTGAAATATTTTGTAATAACAGAACTTAAAAATACCTGCTTAGGAAATATACATAGTTACATTATTTTTTCTAAAATTGTGGAACTCCTTTGTTTGAATGAAAAGTTTTATAAGCCAATCTTCTTCTTTCTCTTCTTTTTATCAAATTACTTTAATTATTAATGTAAAGAAAATAGCATGAGGACTTAAGAAAAAAATTTGCCACACAACCGTAGGCACACCTATACATAATAAGGGTATTTTCTGGATTAGTACTGTTTCTAGCCACCTGTCTTTTGCTTTTGCCAGACTTAGCAAACATCCATGACAGATGCTGCAGAAATAAGCATCTGCTTAGCTTTCCAGATCTCTCTTGCTGTTCTCTCAGCCAAAACAATGGAGAATAGATGAGGAAACTTGATTTTGTATGCCTCTTGCATGTATGTGCTTACTAACAGAAAATCCAAAAGAAAATATTGGTGATCAGGATCCAGGACTTCATTTAATCTTTATCATCTTTGCTGTTAAGAAATTTCTTTGCCTCTTCTCAGTTTTTGTGGAGTGATTTTAATGCTAATAGTAGTCTCAGTAAGAAAAAGTCAATAGGGGACCTGAACATTTCAAGATAAAATTGTGAAGACTCTTAAATCACAGAATGTGCTATTAAAAATTGCTGTTAAAACATTGAAAGAGATCTGATTTTTTAAATACAGCTGTTCTGATAGTGTTGCAAGAGTGCGTAACATAAACAGGCATTTTATTATTATGTCATACAGTTCTTCTCTGAGTGGAATTATCATGAGGGGCAGTAGTAAAATCTAAAAATATAGTATATAATTATAAACTAGTAAATCAAAAGTAAGCAATCTCACCCCCAAGTGTTTCCAGATGGACAATGAGATATATCTGGGATTACTAAATCAATAAACTAAGCTCTACTTATTCCTATTGGATATTCTTGCAATAGTTCACCAGAGTCTCTAAACTAAGAAATATTAAGAAAAATGGTAAAACCCAAACCTTTCAGGTTAAACTGAGTCTTTGGATTGACGGAGTAAGCAGCAAAGCCTAAGAAGTGTGCATTAGCCTGATGGTCACTGCTTAGGGAAACCTATGGATGTCTCAGCTGGATTAAGTTACACAAGCTGAAAAAGTTTTATCATTTTAGATGTCCCAGGATATCCAGTCTGGCCTTTATCTGCCACTCCAGAAAGTAATGGGCCTTGAATCATTGTTAGTAACCTGACATGGAAGTATCAGATAGTCTAAAGCATCTGAAAAGAAACAAGATGTCTAAGTTTGAGAATTGTATCACTTCCAGAGAGACAATTTTTTCTTTTTGATATTGTCAGGAGATGTACTTATTGTCTGCAGAATGTAACAAAAAAACCCACCCCGTAACACTTCTGTTATTAATAGAAAAAGATTGTTATCTCCCAAGGAAACGAAAAACATTTTTATTATAATCACAGTGCTATAGTAATTCCTATATTATAATTATATTTCATGAATTATAGTTATAGAATATCAATATAATTTAAAATATATTATGTATACACCCTAAACAGGCTTTCAGTACCATTATACAATGGATGTCCTGATATTTTCTGTCTCTAATTGTTTAAAAGGATTGATATTTTCCTGTTTGTTTCCTGTAGCCACAGTATGAGCAAATTGCAACTCTTAGCAGTTTTAAGATTGAGAAATAGCTACTATTTCCTGAATTATGTATCTATGTTCTTTTCACCTATGGAAATTTTAACACAACATGAGAGCTGTACTTCTGAGCACCTGTAATAAGACCACGTATTGGTTATCTTGGCAGAACTCCCTGGAAATATATTCAGGATTTTAGAGCAATACATTTTGAGAGTTACATTAGGCTCAGCTCTCAGCCAACACCTCCCAATTACCTCTCCTGGATGATGCTTTACCTTCAAATGAACTCCATCAAACCACGAGTAAAAAGGCAATAGAAAGTTAAGGCATCAATTATCCAGCACTACAAAGTGCTTAAATGCAACTTTAATACCTAGATAGATCATTTAGAACTGAAATTTAAAGCACAGTGTGCCCATTTTAAGCAAAATACCACTATATATTGGTAAGAAAAGGAGCTATGGAAGACATATCTAATATATAAAGAATACATTTCTACAGGTGGAAGTGCCTTTTCCAAGGCACATATTCTTTAAGAAACAAAGTCTAAAATTCCTATATATGGGCATATATATGGCTACATATCACAAGGCTTTAGCAGGAGTAGAGTATTGAAGTCAGATTATTCACATGCTCAAATTCATTAGCTCTTCTGGGTACTCAGCAAACACCACGAATTATGTGAAAAATCCTCAGAACAAGAGAAGAGCTAATGTGAAAGTTCTGCAGCCTCAGGGAAGCAGCAGGCTTGCACCCCCTGCCCTTCTGCATTTCTATTATATGTAAGAAAGCCATGAGCAATCTCTAACTGAACATTTCCCCATCGTCACTGCACAAGGCAATGCTGGGCACTGATTGTAAGAATACATTCCTCCAGAGGAAGACCTAAAAGACAACACTAGCCCTTTTCTCTACTCCTTATCCTCTGTTAACAGTAAAATAGCAATTATTTTTGTCAATGTGTCAAATCATATAGTCTTGAGATTGAATATCTTGTGGTGGTTTGTTTTTTTTTTTTTTTTGGAAATGCTGTACTAAGTAAAAGCAGCGAAAAAAGAGAAAATTCTCTTTTAATGAACCTTTGTTAAAAGCAACCACTTTTGATTGAACTCTGATTCTGATTATCAAGAGTATACTAATCATAATATAATGTACAGGGCAGTACAATGAAAAAAAATTCTATCCAGGTAGACATCAGTAGGTCATCACTTTACATTTACTTCCTTTGCTTCTGCTGCACAAAATTTGCTTTTAGGAAGTGATTTTCTGCATTGCTCAAATGGTAATCCTTTTTGGATTTTCAGAAGTACTTTTGACACTGTCACAGTCAGTGACAGTTTTCACAAGTGACACTGTCACTTCAGAAAAAAAATATTTGTGAACACCTGTGAATAGGCTTTGCTTGTGATTTAATTTTAGCTAATAAAATATTTACTTAATATCTTCACTGCACATCTCTGTTACTGGAAATGAACCATTAGATGACACACAGAAGAAATTCCTGGGCTCATTTTACTGGTGCATCTGGAGTAACTGTGCAATAAAAAGTTGTCTCTTCAGAGGGAGTTTTGTAATTTAACATTCAGATTACTGAAAAAAAAAAAAATCCATGTTAGTTTCAGAAATGCACTAACAAATTCTGTTTTTTCTTAATGCCCAGAAAATCACAGTACTGCAACACCAACCCATGAAAGGGCTGGGTGAAAGACTGAAACTTTAAGAAATTAAGTCAACATGATTTGACTTCTATCCCTTTAATTGCACATTTACAATATTTTCAGCACACCCTCATGCTTTATCCTTTCTCAAGAGGACAAGACTCCAGGCACCAAGCAATATACTTCACTTTCAAGCCTCCTTTACACAGTAGATTTTAATATAAGCAGACAAAACTGGTGCATTCAACAAGACTTATCGAAGCAAAATATGATTAAGGTTCATTAATGTAACAATAATGTATTTTACATATGAATTCTTGGACAATATTGTCAAATCCTTGCAGGTAGTTTCTATTTAGCGAGCTTGCTACTTACAAGAGATTTAGCGGGAAACTGTAAAAGAATCCCTCACAATAAGATACTTACTGTCATTTGAAAGATGGTTTTTGCAAGGTTTCAGAAAAGAAGTACACACTTATTTTTATATGATAAAATGGAAATTGCAAGTGAATCTGGCCCTGAGTATAGAACAGGTGCAGGCCGGTATTTTTAACTAGAGACCCAGACCATGTAATAGCAAGATGATTATTCTTCTATCTATCTAATCTATCCATCTATCTATCATCCATCTATCTATCTATCTATCTATCTATCTATCTATCTATCTATCTATCTATCTATCTATCTATCTATCTATCTATCTATCTATCTATCTATCTATCTATCTATCTATCTATCTATCTATCTATCTATCTATCTATCTATCTATCTATCTATCTATCTATCTATCTATCTATCTATCTATCTATCTATCTATCTATCTATCTATCTATCTATCTATCTATCTATCTATCTATCTATCTATCTATCTATCTATCTATCTATCTATCTATCTATCTATCTATCTATCTATCTATCTATCTATCTATCTATCTATCTATCTATCTATCTATCTATCTATCTATCTATCTATCTATCTATCTATCTATCTATCTATCTATCTATCTATCTATCTATCTATCTATCTATCTATCTATCTATCTATCTATCTATCTATCTATCTATCTATCTATCTATCTATCTATCTATCTATCTATCTATCTATCTATCTATCTATCTATCTATCTATCTATCTATCTATCTATCTATCTATCTATCTATCTATCTATCTATCTATCTATCTATCTATCTATCTATCTATCTATCTATCTATCTATCTATCTATCTATCTATCCATCTATCCATCTATCCATCCATCTATCCATCTATCCATCTATCCATCCATCCATCTATCCATCTATCCATCTATCCATCCATCCATCTATCCATCTATCCATCTATCCATCTATCCATCTATCTACCATTCTGATTCTAGTTTTAGTTCCAGTTCTAGTTCTATTTTGGGAATTCCTAAAGAAAAGTGATCTGTGGTGTGAAATATAGTATCTGACATGATTTATAAGAATTCCATAGCATTATGGTTTTATGTGTATGTTTGAGTAAATTCTAGCTATGTTTTGAAATTTCTTCTAAAAAAAGTATACTCTGGAGAAGATTTTACCTAGAACATTTCAACAGAAGCTGTTTGACCAGAAATGTAGCTGAATTTCCAGTGCCCACCAAGTGCTGCTAGTTTATCTTTGATTTATTCCCTGTAAATGGCTTTGATCAGAATTGAAGTAGCAATGAAAACAGAAATCATTTGGATTCATGATTTCTAACATCAAAGGAAAAAGTACATCCCTCAATATGACATTAAATATAGGTTCTACTGTTAGTTTACCAATAAACATTATCTTTTAAGGTGTAGATACTTCATTGATATCAGCACTGACAGCTTAGTTTCTCACATATTCAGCTTTTTATCTTGCTACTTTGGTGGTCAATATTTCAGATATTCTTGGATAGTACTATAACATTGTACTTGATATCACAGAGATTTTTATGGAAATCAAAAGAAACTGTCCATGAATTGACAAAAAAACCCCCATAAAAATATATTAATTCTTATCCAAACACATTCATTTTCTGCATATATACATCAGAAATAAATTATCTAATAAATAACAGAAAATTAGAAAAACAATGTAGAAGAACAAAAATTAAGTGTTTTCTTCTTTCTGTTTAAAGTGCTAAATATCATTAAGTCAGTGCAGTCTTTGTGGACAAAGTTATAGAAAAATGAAGACAAAAATAATGTATTACCACATTTAGAAGCATGAGATCAGAGAAGTGATTTTTACAAATGGCTCTTTATCTTTTCTCCCACAGAAGAGGGTACTAGGAAAGGCATTTATGTACCAAGTAAAGCACAGTTTTAAATGTACAATCTCTCTTTCTTTTCAAAAAAGGCGGAACTATGAGCTGAAAGCAGTAAAAATGTCCATCATTTTTGAGGGGGAAATAGGAAACTAATTTCATACTGGGAACTACACACTTAAATTGCCTAAAATGTATGTTACTTGTTTTAACTTACTCACAGACTTATCTTATGAAAAGTTGAGCTTCCTCTTTGTGTCAAGTTCTCCAAAGAGATCAATAAATCTGGGAGCAGTTACTTCAAACATTGGAAATCAGACAGTATCTATATTTATTTGGATTGACTCCCTGCTATCTGCATGAGACATACACACAATACAACACCTTTCCCAACAAACATATATCAATACCATATTTGTGTAAAGAAAGATGTAATAAGGGGATTACTCATCAATAGATTTTAGAGGGCTGGAAAATAGTGAGCAGATTGAAAACCAGAAATCCAGAAGGATTCCCATAATAAGTGTTTAAAATAAGGCAAAATGAGCCCAGGCATTAACATGCAGGCAGTTCAATGTGTGTACTGTGCCACTGTTTGCTCTTATTTCCTTATCCAGTATAACAGCTGCCAAACTCAGAGCCACAGTAGACAACCTGCTTCACCTGGCATCACAGCTCACCTTTCAAGCTCTGCTTAAAAACTTTCAAACACCAACATTGTACTAAATGGTGATGCTTTGACAGTCCTTCCAATGTGTGAAAGAACCTAATTGATGGCAAACTAGCAATACCCAAACTCACTGAACTGTCTCTGCTGCTCTAGCAAGAATACCAATATGGAGTTACGTCCTGGTGTGTTATGGGAGTTCAGACAAGGCATCCTGCTCAGTACTCTGCACTGCAGCATGATGCCAGAGTCCTCTTCTCTATGAAACAGAGCACTTGACAGCAGGAAATCAGTGGTTCTGTCAGAATGAGGTGAACCGTGCCCTAAATAGAATATGCATTCAATCCACCTGTTCCTGGATGAAATTCAGTTCTCTCTCTCATTTTTTCTTCTTTTTCATTTGATGTCTGTCTTCCAACAATTTGTGAAAACTTTCAGATGTATGGCCAGAGCAAGAGAGATTGGCCTACGTGTCTGAGCTACACTTGCATGAAGCCTCATCTGAGTATTGGAAACAATAGAATGATTCAAACCAAAAAGGATTCCCAGTTTCTCAGACAAATAGAAGTGCACTGCTCGTCAGGCTGATTTGCTACTCTCTATTCAATTCCACACTTGACTTTCCTTATAATAAAGTTCCCACCAACCTCAGTTTGTTTTCTTTCTAACAAAGGAGAGAATACCAAATTCCCATCAGTCACTTAGAGAGAAATAAAATGTAAACATAAAAACTGTCCTGGTATATTTTGTGTAACATTCCTACAAGAAAGTGTTATTTTTACTTCTCTTTGTGCTAATAGTTTTGGTCATATTCTATGGACTACTCACAGTACTGTCTCATTAGAATCTGTGTGCTTTTTATAGAAAGACAGTAACTTTTCTGTCTCTTAGACATGGAAAAGTGAGACACAGAGAGGCATTGCTTGACCAGTGTTATTCACTTATTCACCTCCTTTCTGCCAATACAGACAGAAACCAATACAGTGTCATAGTTCTTATCATAATGGAAGTACTTGCTTAAGAAAACAGCTCAACTTCCTGTAATCCCATAGCAAAATTGTTAATAAGAAAAGGGAAAAAAAAAATCTAAAATATCAAATTTTGGAGTCCTCTTAAATATAGCAGATTTGAAAGGACTCTGTTGATAACACAAAACTATGAATCAAAGTTCTCACAGAAAACCAGCTTTGTTTTTTCGCTTACTACGACAGCATTACAATTAAAAAAATAATTAGCAGTTAAATTAACAGCAGTAAAGAAGCAATAATAGGCATTAAAGTATTTGTTCCTTAAATTGTAATAACATTTATCCAGTCTTATCTTCAGCTCTGCAAACCTTTTTGTTGGGCATTTTTTGAAGATTAGCATAAGTGTCATTATAAAGTGTCATTCAAAAGGAGATGAATGTGGATGGCTGATGAGCAAAGCAGTAGCAGTAGAGTACTGCTTTCAAAAGATGAAGCTCTTGAGTATGTTTGAAGAACGCCTGTATTATTTTTCCAAATTAAAAACAGAGCAAAACAAAACAAAATCGGAAGGAAGAGAGCTGAGCTATGTTTGATTTTCCTAGTTTAAAGGAAATTTCAATTTTCCATCAGCTATTTTCAATAGCTTACAAGTAATAATTCTTCCAATTGTTGTAGTGTAAAAAAGGAAATTGGAGTTTAAAAGTCCAGAGAAGAAAGACTCTGTAGGATCTTTTTTTAGTTATATTCCCATAGCTATCATGCCATTTCTACAAGATAGTTCAGAGAAGGTAGGTCTGTTTGAAATACATAGAAACCATTTGAACAGAGAAATTAGGAGACAGTAAGTCAACAGGGCTGTACAGCATCTTCCTGAGATATCTTTGCAAAATCAAATATAAAACTGCAGAACCTCTGACCAAGTGTGTGCAGCATATCTTTAAAAAGAACTACAGTGAGACACCAGTAATTACGGCATCACTATCATCACTCTGACAAAAGGAGTGTTCATTGTAATCCCCGATTTTATAAATGGCGCTAGGCATTTTCAAATATTCATGAGCATGAAAACACCGACAGTCCTCGTACAAGTCCTACTCAAGAGCGTGCTTCAGAGTGAGGTCCTCCGAAGCTGGGTTGGATTTCTGTTCCACCATGGACATTCATGGGCTGAAGGGACACACCTGTCTCATCATGGTGCAGTGAAAAAGACCAAAACTTGCAAAAACTAAGCTCACTGAAGTTGCAAAATCAGGGAAAAACATCAAACAAGGAGACAGAAAAGAAAGGAGAAGATTTGAATGAAATGAGACGAAAACATAAAAAAAATGTTTGCGGAAGGGAAAATTCTCAAAAGCCATGGGAGACCATGAAGTGTGGGGATATGGAGCAAAGCTTGCCAAATTGATTCTCATTGAAATCTTGAAAACAGAAAAGAAAGCCTCGCAACCAGGCAGGAAAGGAGATATGCTCAAATCAAATGCAATTGAAAAAAACCAGAAAATTTGCAAATGGTCTGACAAAAATCAAATGAACCGGGATGAAATGAGGTGCAGTGAAAGGGACCAAAACTTGCCAAAACTAAGCTCACGGAAGTTGCCAAATCAGGAGAAAACATCAAACAAGGAGACAGAAAAGACATAAGAAGAAGTCAAGGAAACAACACTGACTAGAGGAAAAAATTTTTAAAAATGTTTCCCGAAGGAAAAACACTAAAAAGGCATGAGATGCCATGAAGTGCTGGACTATGGACCAAAGACTTCCAAATTGATCGTCACTAAAATCTTGAAAAGAGAAAAGAAAGCCTTAGAAACACACAGGAAAGGAGATATGATCAAATCAAATGCAATTGGAAAATCGCGGAAAATTGACAAATGGGCTGACAACAATCAAATGGTCCGGGATGAAATGAGGTGCAGTGAAAAGGAGCAAAACTTGCCAAAAGTAAGCACACGGAAGTTGCAAAATCAGGTGAAAAAATCAAACAAGGAGACAGAAAAGACAGGAGAGGAATTGAATGAAATTAGACGAATTAAGTAAAACATAAAATATATGTTTTTGGAAGGGGTAACAATCAATAGGCATGGGAGGCCATGAAGTGCAGGGATATGGAGCAAAGCTTGCCAAACTGATTCTCATTGAAATCTTGAAAACAGAAAAGAAGGCCTTGCAAACCGACAGGAAAGGAAATGTGATCGAATCAAATGCAATTTAAAAAAAATGGAAAATTTGCAAATGGGCTGACAACAATCAAATGGTCTGGGATGAAATGTGGTGTAGTGAAAAGGACCAAAACTTGCAAATAGTAAGCTCACTGAATTTGCGAAATCAGGGGAAAACTTTAAACACGGAGACAGAAAAATTTGGATAACAATTCAAGGAAATGACACCTACTAGATTAAATATTTTAAGAAATGTTTGGCGAAGGAAAGGTATCAACATCTCATGTGGTCCCTCCACTACCAAAACCTTGCTGCATAAACCCAAGATAGGTGTATTCTCACAGCTGTCTTACTGCAAGGGTGAATGAATCTGCTTCTCCACTTTGTTAAAAATTGAATCTGATAAAATGCTAAGTAAGGCACAAGGCTAAGTTTTAAGTATGCCTGTTTAGTTTCAGCTTAGAAGTGGATCAAATCAAATTTAGAAGGAGAACACTTTAGGGAATTAAGGGACATGTTAATGACTTCTAGAAAAATTATATTAGAGAGGTAGGAAAGAAATTATTATACTGAAGTTTAAATAAAGAGAAGGATTTCATAATATAGGAGGATTGTATAACATTTAGAATACTGCTAAATTGCCATAAGATTAGAGTGCTAGAGAGCTAACCCACACTGGAACTACTAAAAATCAGCTCTTTCATCTTCCATTTTACTGTCCCAGAACAGTCAGTGCCAAAGGACAGGCAAGAATTTTTATCCCAGGATATGCGGGAAAAGATTACAACCCTTTTTATCTTCCTTGTTCTGAGGTTAATTTTAAGTTTTGGCAGCAGCAGCTGAAGTTATGACAGAGATGAGCCACAAATAGGGTGGGAGACAAGCAAGAATATCAATCTCAGTGCAAGAAACTAATTCCTAGAAGAAACTGGTGCTACTGAAGCACTCAAACTTGTGGTAGCTGAGGTCTTTCTTGTATCTGGGAACCCCAGCAAAAGCACAGAATTATTTTCAGTTATGAGAGGTTCAATAGCATTCATTCCAAATTGCTGAGATGTGATGAAATATTTATTACTGTACAAATACATATTCATTGTATTTTAAAAGAGTAATAGATTGTTGTCTTGCTCATCACTGCAATAATGAAATTGAGCTTTGGCATTTAAATCCTTCCCTCCATCTTATTTTCTGTGTTTACACTTTTTCTCTGACTCTCCTAACTCGTACCAAAACCATGAAACTATATGCCTGTCTTATATTGTCTATGCTTGCTATATTAATTAGCATGACATAATTATATAGGGTACGTTCATGCACATTCTATTCATTATTTTTGTGTGCACTTACATTTTTTCAGGAAGAATGTTTCACACAAAAGCAGGAGTTGAATTATTCTTTTTTTTCTGAAACGTAATTGGAGTGTTTGAATAGTCCATAGTCTGAATAGGATTTTTTCTGTTTGTTTTTTTTTCATAAGATTAATAGGAACTAAAGAAAATGTAAGGTTTTCAAGGGTTTGCCATGCATTTTTCCAGTAGCAATACTGGAAGCTGAAAAGAAATTAAAAGTTACTTATTTAAAAATATTTTTAAGGGGAAAAATGGTTATAAATTTGAAATTAAAGCATTTTCTGTTTTTCTTCTTATTTTTATCTATTTATTTTAAATCTATTTTTAAATGTTGATTCAAGAGATACTGCAAATACTTATACATTTTTCCTAGTAAATCTTAGTGTGCACTCCTAGGTTATTTTAGGATTACTATTGAAAAGACATTAGTATCAATTTGTGTCATCCTCATGAACTACATGCAATGCATTTCTCTTGTATTGGAGCACACAAGCATCTACCCTAAGAAACAAAACGTTTCCCGAAATGTATATTTTTCTGGATCGTAAATCACCTTTTAGGTTTTTAAGTACATAGATTTTAAGAACATTATAATCTATAGATTATTTCACCTTCTCCTTAGGAATATAAAGTAAAATGGAGTATAAAAATGATAAGCCTGTCCAGAATGGCATGAATGACCACTAATTCTTTCTTGCTACTTTTGCTTTATCCATTCTTATGGGGATGCCCTTTGGGTTACAGACTATTTAAAAAAAATTACTGAATCAGGACTTGATGTTAAGTGGCTATCTTCTTAAAATGTCTTTAACTTAAATTAATTTTTATTTCTATTTCTCCAATATAGAAAAAATTACTCTGTTAATTATAATTTTAAAATAATGAAATACTTTGTTATTTAGCATGGCTGAAGTGTATATATTTGTAATATATAAGTGTATACATTTGATGGTCTGCAGTCAATGAACTAAAATGTGAGAAGATAGAAAAAGGCAAGTCAGTTCATGAAAAGCATGGAGGAAATGTTGATACAGTGTGAATATATAGATATACACACATACAGGTATATATACAGTATACAGTTGATTGTAAGGCAGTTAACTTACTGTACAAATTTTAAAATATCTTGGATTTTAAGGGACTGAGATCATTGTAGATGTTTGCAAAGTGCTTCCTTCACCGTTAAGGTAGCATAAAAGAAAATTATGGATGCTCCTTACAACTCTGTGACAATGAAAGTTGGAATTATTGGTGTAAGAAAGACCAGTCAATTTTTTTCTGACTCATGAAGCAGAGAACGGCAATAACAGTCTTGTATTAATTTTGATTTTATGTGTTAGATGAAGGGAAGCCAAAGGAGGGGTGTGCTGCTATTGTTAGAGTTGGTTATTGTATTGTCAATTTTCAACTTGTTTTCATAAATTCTGCTAGAAGCAAGAACTTCCCTTCAAATGAATGAGATATTTTGTGTAATTGGATGTAATATCAGCTCTACCTTGCCACACCTCTGTAACAAAGTTAAAGAAATTGGAATGAAATGGCTACAGAAATTTGTGTTTTGTAGTTCTCCCACTACTTGGATGCTCAGCAAAAAAAAAAAAAAAAGTGAGGATGTCAAACCCATTTTCTCCTTAGCCTACTGAGAAACAGATGTGAACGAGTTCATTTTGCTAATTTTTCAGCCAGCAGGCATTGTTACAATTCTACTAACAGGCATAGAAGCCAACAATGAAAAAAATTAATAACTATATATCAGTTCTGTTGGCTAGAAGGTTATTGTAGGCTGGGGTGATCAGCAATATACTTTAACAGGAAACTGATGGAGTAAGTAATTTGGGGATTAGGTTATTGCAGTAAATTCAACTCAAAATAATAAGAGTCAAATGAAAAATAATACCTTGTTTCCATCAGATAGTCTTTAAAAAAACCCAAGAAATTCAGAGTTATTAAGTAGTGTCCTGTGCAAATTAATGGTGCTACTCAAATATCTTACTGTCATGAAAGAACAAAATAAAAGCATAATCACAAAAATAAGTCTTTTCAATAGGGACTTAAGTACCTTTGTACTTACTTATTTGTGAAGACCATAAAAAAGATTTAGAAAATGGTTTCCAGTTCTTCTGTTTCAGATTTACACTAATTTCTGTTGGAGTCACATTTAAACATCTAAACCCAGAAAAAGAGTCTGTATTGAAGTGTATAATGACATTCTAAATTTCAAGGTCTGACAAATGTTTTCAGGAGATATCTATACATTTGGATGTATTTTTGAAAGGAAGTGAACACACATAGTTTTAAGAAACTGCAGGATATGACTGATCTCTCCAGATAGGGAGATAAACTGGAGTCAGTATATCTTGTCGGGTTGATAATCTCCAGGTTTTCTTGTACTCAATTAAAGATGTAAGGGGGAAGAGGAAAGAAAGAATCTTGATTTATGTCTGTGTCTCACCTCCATAAGGTCAGAACAAGGCCAATAGCTTCAGATCAGAGACCCTGAAGCTATTCCAAAAGAGTAATGGGGAAGTATCCTGTGTTTTAGAATCCCCAAAGGTCAAGCTGATTTTTTGTTCATTTTCAAATTACTTTATTTCCTTGCTAAAATTTTGGAATCACAAATAAATGTGAAAACAGATTGTTCTTCGATGAAATTAGGTACAGCAATGAGCCTTTTCATAGCCTGAAAGTAGAGAATGGTGAGAATAATAATGTGCAGCAATTATTTAGGGTAGTACTTAAAATCATTTTATTAACATTTAATCCACTTCTAGAACTGCTTTTACATACACTACTAACATTAAAAACATAATGACAAAACCTGTACCTGTTAAATTACATGTTCACACTTTGCTCATCTAGTAAACAAAATGAAAATACATAATACAAAGGAAAAAAATTAAAATTTAAAAATCAAAAGCAAACTAACACCCTCAACCCAGCTACACTGAAGATTTGATGAAGCATCTTGCAAGTAAACAATCTCAGATTCTAGAAGCCAGCTAAGTAAATGCACTGTAAAATTAAGGACCTGTTATATAGGAAAGGTGAACTGTATCACACTCAATGCACTGTAACTGTATAACTGTGCAACAAAAACCACCATAATCCACTTTGGGTAATTGATTCAGAGCATTTAATTTTAGGTAAACAACTGTACAACCACAAAACCATCAGATCTTAACTAAGAACCAATCTGGAGAAGCTATTCAATGAAGAAAAATAATTTGCCTTTAAATATTACTTGTGGAATTTAAAAATCTTTCAAAAGAAAAAGAAGATCCCAAGGTATGCAGCTAACTTAAAGGTAAGTATTTATTTTTCTTCTAGGTAAAAAAGTTTGGTCACTACTACAGAGATTAGACCTGTGATTTCTTACCAGTTCTAAATTTTCTAATTTGTACCAAAGATAAAATATTTAAACTAAATATTTGCAAATACATTCCTCTTTAAATATATTTAAGGTCACATCCACAAGTGATGTGAAACAATGTGACTGTAAAAATCAGTGAGGGAATACAAGCCTGGTTCTCAGCTTCCTGCACAAAATTCTGAGTTCACTGTTGTCTGAATTAAATACAGAATTTTGTTTGAACTGTCATTTTCATGGATTTCACTACATTTTTTTTAAAAATTTTATAGGTTTGCATTTGCTTCTAATCTTAATTGATTTTCTGATTGCTTTTTGTAGCTGTAGTTGTTCTAATTAAGTGATTAGCCAAATAATAATGATGATCTAATTAAGGTGTTCTAGTTAATCTCTATTTGTAGTAGTTGTTTTCTTTATAAAGTTGCTTTATATAAGGAAGCCTTAATAATTTGTTTGGAATTGTGGATACTGATCTCTACTTCCTCCAATTTAATCTTTCTCCTACACAGTTTTCCCTTTTGATTTAGGATCTCAAAATACTAATATAAGTTAGAGGTTCTGTTCCCTGCTCTTCAAAGACCTGCTATTAAGTTCTTACAGAAAAATGCCCCCTCTGTTATGACAGAAGGTTTCCTGGAGTTTTGTGACTGGAGCTTCAGAGAAAATTTAGCAAAGATTCAGTGTTTAATAGTATTTCAAGTGCATTTACAGAAAGCTGCAAAATTTCTTAGGTCTGACCTCTTAGGCTGAGTTCATTTGGTCTGCTCAGCCTGGAGGAGGCTGAGGGGAGACCTCAGCTGTCTACAGCTTTCTTATGAGGGGAAGAGCAGGGGCAGGTAATGATCTCTTTTCTGTTGTGCCCAGCGACAGGACTCAAAGCAATGGCATGAAACTGAGTCAGGAGAGGTTTAGGTTGGATATTAGTAAAAGATTTTTCATCCAGAGGGTTGCTGTGCACTGGAAAAGGCTTCTCAGGGAAGTGGTCACAGCACCAAACCTGACAGAGTTCAAGAAGGGTTTGGAAAACATTCTCAGACATATCGTATGGTTTTTGGATTCATGTTATGAAGGATTTGATGATCCTTGTGTGTTCCAGGATATTCTGTGATTCTATAGTTAATTCATAAAGCAGATCTCTACCTCTGCCAAACAGTGTAGTGTTTCTGCGGTGTGATACAGTGGGCGGCCAGGACTGGGAGAAGCACAGTGCTGTGTAAACATGAGTTTGCACTTTTGTTGTGTTTGATCTGAACTAGTTGGTCCAACAAGGCTGCAAGCTTCACTTTCGGAAGGACACATGAAACTGCCCTTGCCTTTGGTTTCTCTACCTTACAAAAATCTTTAAAATTGTCCTCCAGCTCCTCCCAAAGTCACATGTTACATATCAGGAGAAAAAGGCATGACTTCGAACAGCTGTTATTGAGGTTTTCAGACAAATCATAACTGAGTTCCAAAACTCTCATAGACACAAACTAAGTCCACTTGAACTGTTTTGTACTAGGTGTATTAGGGCTTGGGAGTCCCAGTTGTAAATGTTATGTATTACCGATATAGTCAATCTACTTTAAGATGAATTCCAGGTACTCTGTACCTTTCAGCCAGAAGACTAAGGATCTTTTCTTGGACAGAGTAACTTAGCAGCATGGATCTAGACTCATTTATGCACTTCCCTATATGAACTACTTTTATACCATTTCTTGACACAGAAAAACCTCTCGCATTTTAAGGGTAGCGACTTTCTGTCAGAGAAATGCAGGAAGCTACAGTGAATTAGAAAGGATATGCGTTACCTGCAGCAAACTGGATTCACATAATACTATCAGAAGTATTACCAATTATTCTGTAATTTCTTCTGACAGCATAAGTATCTATCCACACCCAAAAAAATAAAAAAGAAAAAAAAAAGAAAAAAAAAGAAAAAAAAAAGAAAAAAAAAAGAAAAAAATCTTTAAAGACTCTCATTGAATCAGATACTTCTGTGTGTCGCACGCATCATTATGCATGTGTAATGATGGTTTCCCTGTGGTAAACTGAGAAAAATGATACAAAAAGATGTATAACTTACTTCTGAAATCTATCATAACTTAGTTCTGAAGTCTATAATTCATTACCCTACTTGTCTTTTTTTCCCCATTGATTATGAAAATTGAACATTAGTATATAATTATATTTCCCTTCCTAATCTACTCATACATGAGCTCTCTTACTAACATTATTTGGTCTTAAACTCAAAACAATAAGGAAAATGAATGTTTATGTCATCAAATCTAACGGCTAGCTTTCTCATTTTATTAGTTTTACACACCACCTGAATCTTCCTGTTTCCTGAGAAATTCCTTATAAAGAAATTATAAGAATTTCTTTCTTATAAAGAAATAAGATAAAATTCTGTCCATTCAATGTTCAGAAAAGCCATTTTTAACAAACGTAGAGGGAATAAACGTGTCTACTCAGATGCCCTAGGATATTACCTCAATCCCCTCAAAATATTCTGCATAGGAACTAATCTTTCAGAAGTGCTGAGCCATAACTGTGATTTCTATCAGGATGTCTCAGACACCAAGAGGCAAACAGAGTATATAGTGAAGAAGTCATGACTCAGGTGCTGAACCTGAGATTCTTGAGAAGTCTTAAAATATGTGATCCATGCTCCATGAGGCTGGAAGAGGACCTATGGGAGCCATGAACTTTTTAAAGAACCAGATGGAGTTAGGTGGATTAGTGTAGTGCTTTTAAAACATCACTAGGTTTCTAAGTTCTGGCAACCGAACAACACTATAATATTTCAAACAGTGCTAAAAACCAGTCTAAGTGTTGGCAACTGAATTAAGCTTAGGAGCTTAATTGAAAACCTCCTCTGCTGACTAAATGAAGGGACTTTTTTCAGCTTCTTAACCTTCAACACACACAAGTTTGAAATGTTTTAGGATAGCTGGACTGTTTTTCGGGTGTCATTTACGAAATAATTTGAATCCATTAGATATCCCTCTTTTTCCTTAATACTGCAGTGTATTGTGTTGCATAATAATACTTTATCTAAAGTCTTAAAGAACGCTGGTATGGCTGAGATAATTTCAATGTATTAACAGTAGCAGTACACTTGTTTTAAACTCACATCACAATATGCATACATGTAAGACATGAACTTGTGATCTCATTCTACTGCAAACCCAGTGAAAAACAATGTAGAAGAAATATAAAAATGCAAAAAAAGGAGGCAATATTCCTCAGGTGAAAAAAGCGCAGCATCACCTGGTGGTTTTTTACTGGATAGACCAGATTGCCTTCACATTCAGTTAATGTGATTCTGATGAGCTTTCTCATCTCAAACCCTGTGCAGTGGGAAAGACCTATTGATTTTCTTAATTTCATATTTTGCAAAAAATTTTACACATACTTCCTGTATTACTAAAGTGCATAGTCTGTTTCTGCAGGCTTTCCTTTAAAATCTCTATTTTTAGATATCAGCAATTCAAGAGGGGCATAATTTCCATCTGCATAAAATTATTCACAGTATTCATTTTTGCTTCATCTTAAATAGATGTTATACAGAAATTATCTTAAATTCAGAAAGTATGTCTTGAATTTAATCTTCTAGACTTACAAAAATGAGGTTTAAATATGATTATGAAAAAATGAAACATAGGGAGCATTAATTTAACATATATGCTATCAGATTTAACAGTTATTTCCATAAATCTCTTCTGTCTGAGAAAAAAAAAAAGGGTAGAACTTTATAATATATGTGACTATCACTTTAATTATGTTAGTGTCAGCCTTCATATGGTGTTAATAAGCACTTTTATTTATATAGTGCATTTATAGGAATACATTTATTCACTAATATTTAGCTCGATACAATGTCAAATCTCTCTGCTATGCAGCATATACAACATATGGGGCAAGAGATGATAAGTACCATATTAAATTACTGCAGGAATTTTACATTTGTGTGGAATTATATCATCATTTATGCAGTGAATTTCCCAAAACTTTCCCATGATCTCTGGCTGGGCTTTAACTGACTGATATACAAGACTGATACGGTGAAAGAAACCAGGTCAAAAGTATCCCAGTCACTGTATGGTACAAAATATCCTTTTGGCCAATCCTGTCCCAGACACATCTTCTCCTAACTTCCTGCTCACCCCCAATCTGCATGATAAGGTAATAGAGTGGTATGAAGAGAAAGCCTGTTCAGCAATAGCCAAAGCACAACATGTTGCTCTGAAGGACATTAACTACATCCCAACCAGACCCAGTACACTCATGATGAATTAAAACAAGAGGAAACAATAAGAATTAATTACATAGGACAGAGTCAAAGACAGTGGGATATAGTTATTTTCTTCAGAGTAGCTGTTATGTGGCTATTTTTCGGATTTGTGCTGGAAACAGTGTTAACAGAGGAATTATTTTGTTACTGCTGAGCAGTTCTTGCACAAAGACAAGGCCTTTTCTGCCTCTCACCCCACATCACCAGCAAGGAAGCCGGGGGTGCACAAGAAGTTGAGGGGACACAGCCAGGACAGACAGGCACAGCCCAACTGATCAAAGGGATATTCAAGACCATACGGCATAAATCTGGGGGAAGAAGAAGGAAGAAGTGGGAGAGGAGTGTTGACATTTTTTCTTCCCAAGCCACCGTTCCATGTGATAAAGCTCTGCTTTTCTGGGGATGGCTGAACACCTGCCTGCTCATGAGAACTGGTGAATGAGTTGATTGTTTTGCTATCCTTACATGCATGTCCTTTGCTTTATCTGTTAAACTGTCTTTATCTCAACACACAGGTTTTCTCAGTTTTACTCTTCCAACTCTCCCACATGTTGAGAGTTGAAAAAGCGGTTATGTGGTCCTTATTTGCTCGCTGGGATTAAACCATGGCAGTCCTCTTTGACATCCAGCATAGGGTTTGAAGGGCTCAAGATAAAAGCAGGTTTTATTGGAATGGGCCTGGCTGTTATTGCTGCTTAGCTATCAGTTGTCAGGCCCTGTGCTTGCTGTAGGACTTCCATGGCTTACTGTATATTAGAGCTCATTGGTGGCTGCTTTTTGCTTTTAGTGCTCGCTGTACTGCTGTGCTGCCAATCACCCTACTTTGCTGTGCCTGGGAACATTTGGATAACAGCAGTGGGGATGCACCCGGGCTGGCAAACAGCCAGGGCCTTGCTGCTGTTTCTGTGCTGCTCTACTGGACACACTGGATGTCCAGTGTCAGGTCAAGTCAAAGGAACTGTGACCTATGGATAACTCCACATGAGAGCAGGACTCCGTGAAGTCTGTGGCCATAAATATGTTCACAGCAGAGCAGGTACATCTTGAAGTGGCTGTGGTTGTGGTTATACTTGTGCTGCAGCAGATGTATTTTAATAATTTTTGATCATCCCCTCTGTCCTATATGATCAGATCAGAGAATCATAGAATTTCTGAATATTTGAGTTGGAAAATACTCTTAAGATTATCAAGTCCAAGCACTAACCCAGCATGTGAAGTCTACTACTAGACCATGTCACTAAGTACCACATCCATGTGTTTTTAAAATACCTCCAGGTGTGGTGACAAAACCACTTACCTGGGCAGCCTATCCCAATGTTTCACAACCCCTTTGGAGATGAATTTTTTTCTTTATATTCAATCTAAACCTTCCCTGGCTCAACTTGAGGTCATTTCCTCTTGTCCTATAATGAGGTTCATAGGTGAGAGAAGAGTAAGCATTGCCTTTTCTTCAGTTTTAGCAAGGCTTTAGACACTGTGTTCCACAATGTCCTGATTTTAAAGTTAGTGCATTATGAAGTGGGTGGGTGAACAACCAGAGGAAGAATAAGATGTCTGGATGATCTGACTCAGAAGGCTATGGTTAATAGACTGCTCTCCATACCAGTCAACCAGAGGAGTAATGAGTCTGCACATATGTGTCTGTACTGACAGGCTGGAGACAGGAACTGATGTTAAACTAAGGAAATACTAAAGGACAATTGCTGCATCTTAGCCAGGGAAGGAAGATCCTACCTTTCTTACAGGCTACAGGTCTGAGAAAAACTGCTGGGTCCTTGGGGCAGAGAGCTGGGAAAGAACAAAAAGTGCATCTTTGTCAGCAGAGATGGGCAAAGGCATCTGGGACTATGATAACCAGATAATAAGCAATAAATCAAGGGAAGTGATTGTCATCCTCTACTCAGCAATCATTAGACCACATTTCTAATAAAGCTTCCAATTCTGGGCCTGCTGAATACAAAAATGTCACAAATAACAAGTAGAGCAGAGGGCTACCAGTATGGTTAGGGCTGGAGCACTTGTCCAGAGGCTGACAGACTCAATCAGCCTGGAAAAAAGAGAGCTTCAAGGCAAACTTATAGCAGCTTCTCAGTAAGAGCTGGGGATAGGCAATGTGATAGAGGAGATTGATCAAGGCTCTTCACAGCCATGCATGGTGGGAGGATTAGAGGAAGAGGCACAAGTTTAAACAAGAGACAGACTAGGTATAAGAGGAAACTTTTTTCCTAAAAGGACAGTGAGGCAATGGATCACATAGCTCTCAGGGACTGCGCAGTCTCCAGCTTTGGAGATTTTCTAGACCTGACTGGACTAGTCAGTTGGACCTCAGAGGTAAATATACTTTGAGCAGAAGGTTGGGCTAGATCTCTCCCAACTCTAATTATCTTATTGTCCCATGAAATACTTCTATTTTCTCATTTAGACACAGCTTTTAATAGCACTTCTCTGGAGACTTTTAATAGCATCCAGAGGAAATGTTTATATGTATATAATTACTAGTAATTTTCTACCTCTCCTGAGAACAACTGTAAAAATATTATTGAGAGACAGAAGTTGTTATATTCTTTTTATTGAAAAGACATTATTACAATGAACATCATTATTCCTCTTCAAGTGAATTACTTTCTAAATAGGTGACCTTTGGGAATATCTGAGGGGTATTTTACAATATTTGATAAAATGTTTGATATTCTTGCTTGTAGTAGTCCAAAACTGTGCCAAACTAACAATGAAGTCATAACATTCCCAAAGTATGATTTTATATAATTATTTTTCTGTAAATTTCTGTGCTGTGTCATTCTTTTGGGGGAAATTTAAGTAAATTTGAGGATTCAACTTTTTTCACTGTAAAGTAGATGACTACTTAGCACCTGTGTTTCAGGTAACTCACCTTAAATGTTACCAGTCTAATAGGTACAGTGGTAATCTTGCTACAAAGATTTATATTGCAGGTGTCTAAAATTAGCTGAGATTATAGAAATATGAATATGAATGCTTTCTGATTTTGAAATTTTCGTAGCAGTGGAAAGCACACAACTCAGTAGCAAAATGAAGAAAGATTTCAGGACGAATTTTAGGGTTCCTATTTCCATTAAAAGGTGGCATAGCTTTTGTTGTGATCTGATCTTTGGGGAGAAAGGAATTGAACGGTCTAAGTAAACTTAAAAATATGTGTAGCTAGACACATTTGAAAGGATAACCTTTACTCATGAATCCCCTCTGGAAAAAATTGTCTTCTAATTTTCCTCATGAGGATTTTTTTGTTCTATTTGCAGCAATCCTGAAGTTAGAACTAAGCAAAGATAATTTTTTCCCTTAATGTGCAGTATAGAGTACAATGATGCTTTAACAGAACCCCAGAATCAACTACGTTGAAAGAGACCTTTAAGGTTATTGAGTCCAACCCATGACCTAACACCACCATGTCAACTACACCATGGCATTAAGTGCCACATCCAGCCTTTTCTTAAACACCTCCATGGATGGTGACTCCACCACCTCCCTGGGCAGCCCATTCCAATGCCCAATCACCTTTTCTGTGAAGAAGTTCTTCCTTATGTCCAACCTAAACCTCCCCGGTGCATCTTGTGTCCTCTTGTCCTGTCGCTGGTTATCTCTGAGAAGACACCAATCCCCACAGGGATTGAGGGGCACAGAGGCTACAGACTCCTTTCAGGTGATTGTAGAGTGATAACATCTCCCCTGAGCCTCCTTCTCTCCAGGCTAAACACCCCCAGCTGCCTCAGATGCTCCTCAGAGGATTTGTGTTCCAGACCCTTCACTAGCCTTGTTGCTCTGGTCATGTTCCAGCACTTTAATGTCCTTCCTAAATTGAAGGGCCCAGAACTGGACACAGCACTAGAGGTGTGGCCTCACCAGTGCTGAGTACAGCCAGACAATTGCTGCCCTGGTCCTGCTGGCCACACTGCTGCTGATACAGGCCATTATGCCACTGGCTTTCTTGGCCATGTGGGCACACTAATCATGTTCAGCCTGTTGTTAGTCAGTATCCCCAGGTCCCTTTCTGACTGGCACTGGATCAGTTTGTCCTTTTGTAGCATGTGACAATTAATAGCATATTCAGCTACTAATAATACCTAGAATAATCATTTATTGTCACTCAATCACAGATATTCTGCAAGCTGTTTCAGTAAAATACACAGATAAAAACAACTTTCTGAAGACTAGAAATTCACAAAGTTAGAATGTTTGAGAAACTTTTTGACATCTTTTACTAATATGGAACTGGTATCTAAGGAAAACTAAGGAAGATAAAGTCAACAATAGCACAAATTTACAAAGCCTGTCTGCTTTCTAAGCATGAATACATTGAGTGTCTCTTGCAGTCTTTCACCATCTAATTTTTTTTCTAAATTAAAATCTTGAAAACTTTCAGTCTATTTAGTACACTAATTGCATCAGATACATGTAAAATGAAAATTAAAGAGATGAAAATATGTTTTGCCTCCCATTTCACTATTTATATCCACATTATAATACTTAAGGCATGAAAAGCCAGACATAGGTTTAATTGCTTTTGCTAATATGCTCTAAAATTCTAGTGTTAACATACAGAAATGTACATGTTTTTTTGCCAATTCTAATATGCAACTCACGATAGCAATGTAATATCTGTACTTCCTGATTTTAACAACATTAATGAAGGTAATAAAAACTTTTCATTCATGTCTTTTGATTCTAATGACACAAACCTAACCAATCAACATTGTGAAAACATTTGCATTAACATCATGTAATTAGATAAACTATCTTTCCTTACACCTGTGAACTGCTGTCAGAGAGCTAAAATGGATTTGCATGTAAATTTATATAACTTCAATAATTTCAATATGTTAACTTGTTAAAAGCTTGTGAAATAAAGTAATAATGACTGGGAAATTGGATATTGTGAAACCTGGTTGATTTGTTTGTTTCAGTAATATCAGCAATTAAAAATAATTTTGTGATGTGCTGAGGTATGACAACTTCCTGTTTATATCAGGTCTTGTAGCTTTAAGAAAAGCTGTGAGCTAACTGCTAAGGTACCTTAAACAAATGATTTATTACCTTTTTACTCAAAAAGTATTACTGAAGGATATTCCACCACTCCTTTTACATAAAACATTTTTGAAATATGAATAGTGCATAGTTTATCTAAAAGATTTTTCAGCAATCTTGCATGGATACTGTAGATTACTGTTAGGTTTATTCTAATTTTGAATCTAATTTCTCTAAGACATATACAAATAATGAAATAAGGTTTCTCATTTATGCAGTTGTCCAATATATTATGCTGCTATTTAAAGATAATTATGTTTGAAAATAAATCCATCATTGTACAACAAAAAAAGAACCATGAGGAGGAAATATCTGTCAAATGCATCCCACTAAGAATGTTTAAAAAAGATATTATGAAATCACTTGAAATCACAGTTGATGGAATTGACAACTACTGAAAGCTTGAATGAGTTTCAAACCTCATGAATCTGAGTGATTTGATAATGAGGATAATGATAATGAGGAGTGGTTCATAAAAAATGATATACAAATAATTTCATTGAAAATCTATTTAAATCTCACTTGGGTTTCCTAATTCACTTGGATTGGGTCCTTAACTGCTGTGTCAATTTGGTGGTTTGTCATTCTACTATATTGGAGGAATTTTCAATATATTCATTCCTTCTCTATGTCTAAAATTATTGTTATTTGAAGATTTTTTATTCCTAAGTGGAAAAGTCATCATTATGTGCATATAGTGAAAGCTGCATATTATCATTATTGCTTGTAGTACAAGTATCAGATTTTTTTACCCTTACCTACATATTGAAAATTTGAATACAAGGTTAGTGTAAATGTAAAACAAGACAAATTTGCTGTTGAGGACTGTCCTCTTATTGGGTTTATATATACATATATATTGCTGGAGATAGTTGGTTTTACCTAACCTTTTCTTTTGTTGTTTATCTTGATCACACTTCTTTTCTTTATACTGTTTCTCTTAGTGCAGTTAGTATCTGTTAGGTGAGTTAACAGAGGTGAAGCTAGTGTTTAAAAAATTATTAAAGGAACGGGGTTTTGTACTTGTTTGTTTGTCTGGGTCTGGTTTTTTTTTTTTCCCCAGTATTTTTCCAAATAAGTATCACAGCAGGCTCTTTAGATCTTCTTGCAACCAGTACCGCACCCTTCTTATTAATGAATTGACCTGAGGCGTGTAACCATGTATGCTACAAATTTTACTCATGGCTGCAGTTAGTGTTGATAATTAACTGAATAAGTGATTCTTTTGCCAAGATGGTAATTTATATGCACAGTGTCCTTGGTGAATCATTTATAGTAGCTCATTTTGTTAATAAAAAAAAAATATTAATGATGCTTTCACACACTGAAAATGACAAAATTATTTAATAAATGATGGACTGTCAAATAATTTTCTTAGTCCTAGTTACAGATCTAATGCTATATCTAATGTAATGAAAAGGTCCCAAGAGAAAGACTTAAGTAAAGCTGAGGTGTAGAAAATTATAATTCAAAACTCAAACTTTTAGAAGATGCCTGAATCTGTTGGGACATAATTCACAAAATCTTCATTAGCATCAGAACTAAACAGATATTAAGAGATCTAGCTATGCCTAGAGGTTCTGTGAGTTTTTGCAAATCACTGCTCTCTTTCTTCCAGAGGACAGCAGGGATGTAGGAACTAAGCAACCCCCTTACAAATACCCTCAGATGGACTCAGCTCTCACTGAACTAAAGAGACAAAGCAAGGAACACTGATCAGGGTCTTCAAGGAAAAAAAAAAAAAAAAAAGAACATCCAGCATTCTGGTTTTTGTTTCTAATATTGTTCCCATTTTCTTGTATTTAATTACCGTATAACGTAAAATACAAATCTAAGCTTGGGACTAAGTAGAAGCGTGGAATCATAGTAACAAAAGGTTGCAACAAAAACCGTGCTTGATACATTCCAGGCCACTAGCAATGGATACAGGTGTATCACTAAACGAGAAGCATGGTCATTATCCTTCTATCTAATATAGGGATACAGGGAATCCTCAAAAGCCCTTCATATTGGAGACAGCTGTGTCTATTTTCATATTAGGGATCTGAAAAGCTGAAGGTGACTAATATGTTTTAAACTTAAGACACGCAGATATGTTTAAATAACTGAATTCAAATGATTCCTTCTTTTAATTTAGGAGCTCAGTTCATGAAATGGAATTGAAAGATTAGAATTAGGCATCAATATTTTTCAAAATATATTTATTTAGATGATCTAGTAATTGATGAAGCATTAATCAGGGATTATTTCTCTTCAGATACAGATTAACTGTTTTAGTATATTGTTGTTTTTATGCAATGAAGTGTGATTCTCCAGTTTCCCCTGTGACAATCTTGATCATGCGTACATACTTTTTTCATTGTTTCCAGATTTGAGAAACTCAAGTGGGATAATAAAATCAAAAGTGTGCACACACACAGATGCACACACACACGCACACACACACAGACACATACAAACACACACACACACACACACGTACATATATATGTATATATACATATATACATGTAATTACCCTCCAGGATCTGGTTAGTGACATCTTAGCATCAATCTAACTGATGCAATTAATACTAATATCAAACTTCTTTACCTGAATTTGCTGCACATCTGTATTTTTCCTTGTCCATTGATAATATATGATACTGACAATTCAGGTGATCATTCCCAAAAGATAAAAAAAAAATAGATAAAAAATTAAACAACATATATACAGCTTTATTACTGTCATCTCTCATCATAACACATAACACACTAAATCAGGCCTGGATTTCTAATGGTAATCAGTATCTGGTTTGGTAGGAACATGCAAAAGAAAACAACATTGACTTTTTATCCCTTATTAGTGCTACCATTAATTTAATTTTAAGGAATGTCATAGTATTTTCTTGTTAAACAAGAAAAACTGAATTGAGTAAAAGAGTCTGGGATTGTATGTTAGTTTTTCCTCATAGACAATTATTACCACCAAATCAGAATAACAGTGTCTTTTAAGCACTTTTTGCAGCCATAGTATTTCCTTATCCCTGGAACACCAATGGGTATGATATCTGTAAGTAATGCCAAGGCAGGTGCGATGATTGTTGTAACTATAAAAATAAATGGATATAACCTCATAACTGGTTTCAAAAAATTGATGACGTTGGTAGCCACTGACCATAAATATTGCTGACAGAGCTATCAAATTTTAAAAGATTGAGCTCAGAAAAATTAATATGCATAAGCAGAACCCATGGCATGTGGCTGTTTCTTAACGAATGGTGAAACTCATCCAAGCAAGCTGCATTACTTATGGAGAGTAGTTTTACAAATGACTGTGCCATGTTATCGCAAATCTACTCCCTGGGGTGACAACCAACATGACTTGTAGTTTAAATAGACTCAAGTAAAGACTGAGGCTGAGAGTCTGATTTAATCATCTTTGAGAAATAATACAACTGGATTAAATGTGCCCTTCTTTTCCCTTGTGTTTGTACACTGGTTCATCTGTGGATTTCAGACTGGAAAGAAGTCACACAAAGGACAGTACTACATAATTTTTGGCCCATGTATCAAGACATAAAAGAAATGAACTGCTGTCACTTGCCATCAAGACCTGTACTTTTCTCCATTCATGTGCCTTACCAAAGTCAAAGGCCAAAGAGTGAAAATACATTTTTAATTGAATTTTAAAACCATACAGGCTAATAAAGTCAGTGAAGTGCATACAAATCATATTATCCAGTGCTTCTAGAAGCTTTAACTCATTTTGCCTTACAGCTAAAGAAAAATGTGTGCTCATCGTAGGAGTAATAAACATGGGTAATTATGCATAATTATAGAGATTAAGTTCCAATTAAGGTTCAATTTCTGTAATAATCCTATCCAAAAGTCTTTTAAGGTTTTTGGTGGCACTAATGAAGACCAAGGTAACAGAACATAGTAAGGATCCTTATGATTATAGGCAAAAAGTGACTGTAGATCTAGGTGGCTTGAATGCACTGACGTGTTTTAAAAGCATTAAGTTTTAAAGTGTATATTTTTTTTTGCTTTAGGACTTCTAATGTTTCCCTATAGCATCATTCTAGATCTGAAGAATATTTTTATATCACACAGAAACACTCTGCTTGCTATATTGAAAGAGGATTTGTTTTTGTTTTGCATTTGATAGCAGAAAATGATGCACATTTATATCTCAGTCATTTGTACATTTGCCAGTTCTGCTATGCTAAAAACAATATTCCAAATCTTGTTCCACCTAAATTCCTTTATGTTTTTGCATATTCATTACTTTAGTGAGATTGAAATATTTCACATCTTATTTTATTAAGAAGGAAAATAACCTTCAATTATAAAAATAGAAATCAATACAATTAACATAGCCATGTGATGTTCTGCAGAAACTGTTCCATAGTAATAACTACTGAGAACATACATATCACTAAAATTCTCCTTACATAAGTTTGCATACAGTCAAATTTTGCTAATTTTATTTGTTAAACGGGAAGGCTAACTTAACAATACATTCAATGCTTTAAATTAATATTCCTGTGCAAGAATAAGTAACTGCAACTCCAAGAAGTTCTAAAGTTTATTAAAAATAATGAAAATAAATTAAAATGCATTAAATAAAATATTTTTACATCTTAAAATGGAATGAATTTTAAAATAATCAGAAAAAAACTGCATTATTGTTAGGAAGAGTTTCTCAAATTAATGTGAGTAGGACTCACTTGGTGGATAGTGCTTCTTAAGTCTGCATACCTATAAATCAAAGGGAAAACTGCAGCCCTACTGAAGAGGAATTCACCTCCACCACCAACCGATAAAGAGAGTAGAAAATCCTAGACTCCATAAGACCAAATAGTTATTTGATGATATCTTTAGAACTGTATTCTAACTCTACAGATTCAGAATCCAAATATCTTGATCTGTCTACAACTTTCACAAAGCAGCTTCAAATCACAGTTCACAGGTAGTTTTAATATTATACTTAACTGACAGTTTAAACTTTTGCAATCACAAGGCCTTAAATTTTTAGCAAAGGGAAGACTATTCTATTGTTACAACTACAGAAGGTACAGCATTAGGCATGAACCTATTCTTCCCACTCCTTAGTCAAATCCTGGAGATTTCAAAATGGAAATAAGGTAATTTGCCTTACTATCTAGCTGACTGGGAAGCTGAAGTGCTGGTATTGTCAGATACTAAAAAAAAAAAAAATTATCTGTCTTTTCTGTAATAAATTCATCTAGCATTGCTAATGGAGTTTCCTGAAGTTATTTGACTCAGACAAAGCTAATAGCATACAGGTTCATATGATACAGATGAGATTAAAATCTTTCACAGATACCGTTACATCTATAGGAAGGTATTCTGGATCTCCCTTTCTGGTATTACCTATTTTTAGCACTATGATGAGACACTGCCCTGTTATGTTTGTAGCTAAACCCAAAACCAACTCCAGACATGACGACTTATGCCACTACAGAACATCAGGACCACAACATGCATGATAATGTAGATAAAACCATTATTTAAACAAATATTCCCATGGGGCATAATTTTAAAAAGTCATAGACTCAGTACACTCACATTGGAATTTACTTAATCTAGGCACTACAGATCTGGTATGCAAACCTTTGGATTTATTTTGGACAAGTAGGGATGCATAATACTTACTCTACTAATATGATCATAAATTTAATGAAGACTTAAACCCAAAACATATTGCTTGCTTATTTACCAGAAAAATTTAGGTTGAGAGGAAAATATTTCTTTTTCTCCAACCTCACACTCTTACTGGTTTCTCTTGATGCCATATCTATTTCAAAAGAATATCATCAGGAGATTACAACTTCTCCCTAACCACTGAAAAAAGACAATTCAAAAAGGGTCCAAGGTAGGATGTAGGTGCTCATCCAGAATATAACTCAGCCATTGTATCTTTCAGCAGATGGTTATGTCAGTGTGCAGTGAATCATGAAATTTCCACTGTGGTTTTTATTGCTGGTCCCTCTCCAGAAATAGGTCAAACTTTATCAGATACATCAGTCAACCATTCTAGTTACTTAAAGTAAGAAGAATAATGATTATGACTGCTTGAAATGAAGTAATTTCATTCAAAGAAGTTATTGTTTCACTTTGAATTTCAGGAAATATTTTTCTATCTATTGGCCTGTGTCAATATTTTCAGGTGTTTACATGTAAATGTGCAACATAAAATGTCTTAAAAGTTATTATAAAGTAAATTAAAATAATTTAACAATATTCTGAATGTTAGGTGTAATTATCATCAGATGCACTGTTTTTCATTTTGGAATTAACTATGCAAATTACATATGGAATAGTCATAATGATAAGAAGAATATTAGATAAACATTGCTTTGCACTGGCAATAAAAAATAATGGTGAGGGGTGAGGTTTTTCATTGAACAAAGTTGTGGCTAGGAGCGGTGGTTTTGTACTGTATGAAAATGAGTCTGTATTCTCCCTTCTCTTGCTTAATTCAAAGATAACTGGAATTCTTCTTACTATGACTTTTTCCAGTATTAATACTGTCATTGTTTAAAATCATGGTGCAAATTTAAGGGTGAAAAAAACCTTGGCTGCATTGCTATTGGAAAAATGAGATTAGAAACTCACACCGGCAGCTGAACACTGTATAAGTAGGTATTGGGAGAGAGAAACATGTACAAGGCATTTATCAGACAGACAGGTGCAAACTGTTGATATTGAGGTACGATATTGAACTTGTCATGTTTCTTTAGCTACTAATTCATAGTGGACTGTCACAAAGGAAAAAATAAGAAATAACTGGTGAAATAGACCACAAATGAAGGAAAGTAGGAAAAAGCATTAAGATTAATTTATACATAGTCAATATTTTACATTAGATAAATCTGTTAGGATTCAGGGTCTTTGTTTACTTCTTTATAAAAGCAGATGAATTTTTTTATAGATATGACAGAAATTATTTTGTTGCCATTATGAGCCCCTCATGACAGAAAGTGATTGTGCCATAGTGACACTCAGTGATGAAGCAAAGAAGTGTGAGAAACCCTGTAAAATCTGAGTTTATTCAACAATTATTTTTATCAAATACTTGCGCAGTCCAATGCAGGATGAAACCTTGTCTGGTGCTACTGTTGCTGGTGTATCAGCATGCCAGTAGGCATTCTACTCCTTCCTGCCCAGAGGATGCTAGGACTTCTTATCACCTCAGCATTCCACTGTTTCCTCTTTGCACCTAAGAGCCCAAAAATTGATTGGTAATTTATACTAAATCATGCATGCCCTTAGGGTGCCCTTGAAGAACTTTCTTGCGTCATTGTGGGTTTTAATACACACCAGTTAAAAAGAACAGGACTTCTTTTTTTTTTTGTGAAGAATGTGGCCTTCATTCATACAAATCATCATTTCTATTAGTCACAATGATAAAGAGCATTAAGGGATGATGAATATAAAAATTCTTTCACTATGACCTGAAATACAACAACCCAGATACTTTGGATCAATGATCGTTCATGAACCTCAGCCTGGGGTTCTTAGTGAGATTCCATGAGCCACTGATAGACAACTGTCACAGATAGAATGTGCACTTTAGAAGAGATTGTGATAGTACAAAACTGGAACCAAAAAGCAGAGTGGAAAAGTAGGGAAGTTCTACCTCTTCAGCCTTTAATAGAGAAGACTTCTGGTGAAAATACCCTGCAGTATATAAAGTGAAATGATAATGACAGAAATTTCTTTTTTATTTTATTTATCTTTTTCTGTTAAAAGTATTCTGGCTCAGTGACTCAGTGAAATCTTGCGGGTCCTTTCCAACACTGGATATTCTCTGTACATTTTACCTAGGTTGATTATTTCAGCTTTTTGTCTAGTTGAATTACAGCATTTTCCTAAATGTCTTTCTAGTTTTATTACAAGTTTATTGTAACTGAGTCTAATTACTATATTTAGAATCAACA
Organism: Leptocoma aspasia; assembly: GCA_013399835.1. NCBI lineage: Eukaryota > Metazoa > Chordata > Aves > Passeriformes > Nectariniidae > Leptocoma > Leptocoma aspasia. The sequence goes on from VXAX01006772.1 coordinate 36,894, forward strand.
ATGTGGAGAGTCTGTAATATCTTATTAAGTCTTTGCAGCAATGGCTGTTAACAGCTTATTGTTTTGAAGAAATCCATGGGATAAGTTATGCTCCAGTTTGTGGTACGATGACATTTAATTTTGCCCAAAGAAAACTAGCCTGATTGTGCTACTAGATGCTACCAAATAGCTATTTCTCTACATATTGTATGCAATTTAAAAAAGTAGATATAAAATATTGTAAGTAGAGGGAGAGACAGTCTGATGAATATTGCAGGAACAATCTAGTGTGAGTACTGTTTCCTGCAGTATCTCTTGCAGAAAGGTAATCTCTGAGACTGTGTCAGGGGAGGTTTGTGCTAGGGTTTTGAAAAGGTTCTTCACCCAGGTTGGGCACTGAAACTGATTCCCCGAGGAAGTGGTCACAGCACCAAGTCTGACAGAGTTCACAGGGTGCTTGGACAACACTCTTGGGCACATGGTGTGACTCTTGGGTGGTCACATGCAGAGCCAGAGGCTGGACTTCAGTGATCCTTGTGGGTCCCTTCCAATTCAGGATATTCTATGATTCTATTGTCTTCACCCAATGGCTGTGTGACTTTATCATAGAAGGATACAAAATTAGCTAAACAGAACCTTCCCTTTGTGAATCCATCTTGTGGACTATATTGTAGGTGGTACATGATATATGTTTCTTTCTGGAATGCTAACTGGAATGGAACCACGTTACTCCATGGAGCCTAAAATTTTATAAGATTCCTACCTTTAAGAACTGGATCTTCTTGTACTAACTCAGCAACAAAGTGTGTGTCACTTTTAGATGCAGAATCTTGAGGTAATATCTACAAGGAGGTCTAGATTTCCAAACCTCCCTTACATTCAAATGAGCTTCAGGAACTGATGTGGTTGTATGCTAGCAGTTACGTGGTGTAATTTCACATGCCATAGTGTAATCAGGATGTGTGGAAGGCCAGTATGCATGACTCTCGACTTGGTGCTCTGAGAGCCAAATACTTCCAAAGTAGGCGTTAGAGGTTTCACAATAACTAATATGATCATAAACGCTAATGGTTAAGCAAATTAATCTTGCCTTTGATGTCTATATTGGGCTGAGCTGAATAGCTCTTCTGGCTTTTCTGGTTACTCCTCTGCCAGCGATCCTTCTTCTGAACCATCCTGTAACTTATAACAACTGTTCAAAACAGTTGTTAGAGAAAGATCCCAGCCCAAACTTATCCTTAGCGAGATGGTTGTCTTAGGCATGAGGCAAAGTTTTGTTTGTGTTATCTTCTAATATACAATCAGTAACTCCTTGTCTTCTCCTGAGATACCATTTTTCTCCATTTTGCCTCCAGAGGGAAGTAAAGGCTTTCAAAAAACCCTTTCAGAAGGCACTTTTGAATGAGGTTTTTTTATTGATTGTGCATAAATTAAGTGAATTATTTGTGGACCTCCACTAATTGAAGGACTGCTGTGTTTGGCAATTACTTTTTTTAAGCATTGAACAGTCTGTGGACCACATTTTTATGCATCTTCAAAAGATAGCTAGGAAGATCAAGTAGGACTTACGTTGTCATAGAGATGGTTTCATTCCTATAACAAGTTGCAAGTTAATTCTTTTTAGATTTAAAAATCCAATTTTCACCTAAATATACTCAAAATGTTGCTCTCGTATGTTGAACAAAGAAAATTTCTCTCTTAAGTAAATATCTCATCTTTTTAAAAAGCAATGAGCCCTCAGAACATTCTTCAAATAATCTTCAGGTTCTATTAAAATAAAATGAAACGAAAGTCATATTTGTTCTGTGCTTCCTTAATGTATGCTGTGTTCAGATTGCTTATTGTATTTTTTCAAGGAAGAGACCTGTGGCCAGCAAAAAAAAAATATTTTTAATAGATTACACAATCACTGCTCTATGACTCCACCTCTAAAGCATTTTATAAGATATATATATATCTTATAGTAGATATATAAAAGCATATATAATACGCTTTTATAAAGCATATTAACTAGACTTTTTCCCCATTTCACCTAGCCCTGCATCTCCTATTGAGTCAAAAGAATAGTATTATTTTACTGGTTTGTTTTTTTTTTTAATTCTTTTAATGCAAAGGATCTGATATGTTGCACAGGTTTTGTTACAGGTGCAGAAGTGTGTTTTAAAATATGCAAATTTGATTTTTGGTTGCAAAGTAAAAGTGTGCAGAAGCTTCTGGAACAGCGTTGAAAAGCTGAATAGACCAGAATGATGTGAAATTCTTCCAATTTCATCTTTTCTGTCTAGTGTCAATGGCACTTTAAAACTACACTTTTCAGACGTGTACCATGTCCCAGGAAGTATTGGTTTCTAACAACACATTTTTATCAGTCTGGAAATATGAATTTTATAGAAATGTCATCCCAAGATTAGGAAAAACAGAGCATGAGAAAAATCTGTGACCTAACAGTTTTATACTCAAAACCAGAAAATTAATAGACTTAAAACAACATCTAATTAGAGTTTTCATAACCCCTAGAAAGCATAATGCAGGAAGAGAAACTAAAAACCAAAGAAACATCAAAGAAAATAATGCAAATTTCAAACAATTAGAATAGGGGGGTCTTTTATACAGAAGCAATATTATTCTGCATTACAATGTTCTACAGAGACATGTCAAAGAAAGGAGAGCTTTGTCTCAGACCTAAGTCAACAAGTTCCTTTAAAAGTATACAAATCAAAAGGTTATTTTCAGATCAAAAAAGTCCCATTTATAGCTTTACAAAAAATTATTCAGACCGTATGAAATACAATTGGAATTTTAAATACTTCTAGTAATTAGAATGAAATGGTTACAAATATTTCCTAATAATAATTTTTTATGTTTTACCTACAGCTGTCTATTTTGTAATTAATTGAATGCTTCTAATTTGATGTGAGAGTATTTCATATAGATAAAAACAATAACCAAATCACATTCTCTGATTAATGGGGTACCATTAATTATAGATAAACATCTAGAAGTCTTGAATAAAAGTAATAAAGAAGAATTTTTAATTTCCTTTATGTGCTCTTTCTTTTCCTTATAATATTTAATGCAAGCCACCAGAGATTAAAAGGCATAAAATACTGTCTGGATGACCAGGCAGCACACTCCTAAAACTCAAGAGGATTTTTAGTGTCAGAGAACCAAATCTCCTCAATTCCCCTGTAAAATTCTCTGCAATGGATTACAATTACCTGTTACATTAAAAGTTCCAAAATGTCCTAGGGTGAAGCATTTAGACTAGATTTTAAAATATTTCATACCTCTCCCAAGAGCAGTGATACTATATAACTATACTGAATGAAACAATGCTTAGTTTATTTATGAAGACTGTGCCAAAGATGCTGCAGACCTCAAACCAAACCAAAACTGCTGAATTGCTCCAAACTCCATTTTGGTGTCCACTTTTCCTGAATGAAATTTCTGCACAGCCAGGCCTAATTAAATCTCAATTACAAACATGCTGTGAAATGGACAGCTTCAACTCTTCTCAAAAGCTATTACATATGAATTTCCTTACTTAAAACTATATCTATGAACTATGAGATATTATCAATCCCACTGTACTACAAAAAACTGTAATGACTTCCATCATGAATTAACACATTCAGCCGTCTAGTTCTAGATCCTTCCATCCTTCAGCATGAAGCTATCAGTTATCTGCCACTGAATATTTGCTATGAACATCAGATACTAAATTATTACTTAATTTCTATTAAAGGAAACATACTGGAACAAATCATTGAAAATACAATTTTAACTTCTAGTATGCTCCACAGACATAGAAAGCAGACTAGAAAAGACTTTATTAAGAATTGACAATTTCTTATTAAGATTGAATTACAGTAGAACTGTTTGTCTCCTTTACTCTATCTTGTTCTTTTTTGGTTTCACTTACAAAGTCCCAAATATTGATGAATCTGCCTGAGGAAAGGAGATTACAGTTACTATTCTTGCATCATGCAAATTAGTGCACTTGAAAATCTTGATGAAATGCAGATTTAGCCACATTAATTCTGTGTGTGGATGATATCATTATGACTAGGATTATAATGAGCCTGGGAAAAGACAGTAATAAGTTCTGCCTTTGTTCATATGAAATGCTGTTTTAATTTAAAAAAAATTCAATACAACTATGTATAATGTACACTCAATTACATATAAAATAAAATTAATTTTTACAGTTATTGTTCTTTAAAAAGCACTTCTGAAACTAGTCCAAATACAAATCACCAATTTTATTATGTGAGTTAAAAATGCACAGATATGAATTTCTGAAGACATTAACAGCCTGTATTTGCCCTCTATATTCATGAAAGCACTACTTATACTAGCAGTGCTGTTGTGATATATGTATATTAAGATTCTGTATTCTAAGCTTCAATTTCTATTCCAGCTCATAAGGATTTAGAATCTTTACATAGTTTACTCTTAATATGGAATGCATTTTAAGGTATTTATATCATTATCTTCTTGTAAGCAAGGGGAATAGACATTGCCAGCAAACAGTGTGAACAACACTAAGTGTGAGGTTGCTGATACTAAAAATGGAAAATCTCGAGTATACTAATACTAGGGAACTTTTTGGAAAGAGAAAAAAAGAGAGAGAAAAAAAAGTGAAAAAGGAAAAGGGTAACAGAAAAAAAGAATATATATTTGAAGACACTATTCAGCTTATGCATTAACAGTTATGCAGCATGAACCTAGAACCGTTCCCTTCAATTTTCACACATGCTACCATGTACTGCTTCATAATTGGTCAAGATAATTTGGCCTGTATTTGTTTTACTTCTCTTCACACAACTTGGGCTCTAGTGGATAATTTATCCACTACCTCAGATGCTGTTTTACTAATATGAGAATTGAAATAAGTTTCAAGTATCTTCAAGGAAAACACAAGAGTTTCTAATTTTCCGTGTTTATATTTTGTCATCATTTCAGTAGCTAAAATACTTGTATAAATGTACAGTTCTTGTTCCAGTAATCAAATATTTTGTTTACTGTGCTTTAGTAGAATTGCACTTTTTCAGGATACAGGTGTTCCTGTTAATTTTAGCCAATTAAAATAGTAGAAAATTTAGCAGAAATTATTCTTCCTCCCATCTCAAAACCAAATTAAAAAAAAAAATTAAAGAAAAGCAAAGATTTCAATAGAGTTCCAGTATTTTGCCAACTTTTTTTCAGTGCATCAGTCAATTATGAGTATCATAAAATAATTTGTATTATCTTGAACCCCAATGAAAACTTATCTGCAAGATCTTTGATCTCAGGCTTTTTTATAATGGTCCCCAATTCTCTTCTGATTTTCCTAAGAAGCTTTCTTCACTCAACCTTTTTCTCCTTTACGATTTTATTTCTGTTGATATTACATTGCTGAGTCTGGAAGCCTTTTCTGGGTTAATTGGTCCAGGTGGATTAATTTGGCATCAAATTACACAGCTCATTTTTTTGATTCTGCACTAAGTTTTTTGGGGTCACACTGAGTGAACTGCACTTGGATACTTTTTTAAAAAATCAGGAATAATTTTGCAACATTTATTTTCTTAATCTGATTCTGGGCTCAATCCAAATCTTTTTGAAATAGCTGGCTAAATTCTCATTGACTTGACTGGGTGCAGAATTGGGCCTGAACCCCCTATATGAACTTATTTTAAGTGGCTCATCTTAGTGCATTAAAAAGTACACACTGCCTTTGGTCTGTTTGAAATACTTGCAGAGCAGTCACACTCCTTAGTGCCTCTCCTTTTTCAAACATACATAGGTAACAACACACACACATTTAGTTTCTACAGTTTTAGTTGTGCACTGCTCCTCAAACACATTTTTTCTAACCTTTATGACCAATATCTACATTTCTGTATGTGATATTTCCAGATTTTGTGAACCAATAAAGGACAGATTTGTTCTTAACCTAGATGCATAAGGTTTAATTATATGAATTGGCTGAATATGTTTGATCAGTGGTGGATCTCGTGTGTTTTACCTGCTAATGTCATCCTTAATTTTGTGGCGTCATTGCACAAAGTACAACACTCAGAAGGGTAGAAAGGAAATGCATGGTTCTTTCCTAAATCTGCATATGGTGCTATGAAATGTACTAAAAAATCTAGATCACAACAAGAAATCAGCTCAGGGTTACAGGCAACTGATTATTATTCTTACCACTTTCCTGTCATGACCACCTTATTTTTTATATAATTTTGACAGCTAAAGATTACAGGAAGAAACTATGCATTGTAATACTGTATTACAGTATTAGTATTGAAATACACTAATTCTCTAATTAGAGAGATAATAAATGCCCTAAATAAAGCCATACAAGTCAAAGCAAGATGAATAAATAATATGACAAGAGAATGACAAAAAAAACCAGGAAGAGAAATTACACTACTGCTAGAAGAAAAAGACAAAGAAACAGACATACAGGAAAGTACTAAGAGAAAAAGAAAGTAAAGGGAAATACTGAAATACTTTTCTAGGCTAGCATTAAGCCAAACAAACATTTTATCTTCAATTATTCTAAAATTACCAATGAAGTCTAGGTGCTAGCGAAATAGGCATATTTATACAAGACTTATACAAGACTTAGATCTTCAAAAGCATTTGAGTGAGAAACATTTCTGTGGTTCCATTTTAGTCTGTACATCTACTGTGTAAACTAAAAAAGGAAAAAACAAAAATACCCCTTGTAAAATAACATTAAAAACAGCTTTGTCAACAAATGACAGAATTCTCAGACCAGAGAATATTATGATTGTCTACAAAAAAAAAAAAAAAAGCTTATATGTCTACATTGACTGTATTTTAGAAAAGTCTGATCCTTGGACATCAGATTGCCACTTTGCATACTAACAGTTCAACTGCAGGATGATGTTTCTCCTTATCTGAAACTGAGATGTTTCTCAGTGACTTGCTCATGCTTAACAGGTGTTGCCTTCTGTGTGACTGAATGGAGAAGTTAGAGACATTTGTGCTCACAATAGCTCTTGAGCTAAACAGGCAATTAAGAAAGCATACTCACTGCAGCATGAGAGCCCACTTCCCTGNAAATAAATATAAATATAAAAAATCAACTCTTTTTCTGTAGCCATGTAACTCCCATAAATATCTAGAAAGCAGCTTTGCAGTAAAGGAACTGGGGTTCTAGTGCACAGCAATGTGGCCTTGTCACACAGAAATACAATGTCACAAATACAAAGTTGCAGTAGGAGAAATGTCCCAGCAGGTCAAGGGTGGTGATCCTTCCTCTCTAGGCAGCACTGGTAAGGCCACATCAGAAGTACTGTGTCCAGTTCTGGGCACCCCAGCACAGCAAAGATATAGACTTAATGCATCTTGCACACCACGAGGCCACTAAGATCATGAAGGGGATGGACATACGAGGAGAGGCTGAGAGAGCTGGAACTCTTCAGCCTGGAGAAGGCTCAAGGGGGATCTCATCATTGTGTATAAACACCTGATGGGAGAGAACGAAGAACCAGACTTCTCTCAGTAGTGCCCACTGACAGGAGCAGAGGAAATGGGGACAAATTAAAAATGATGAAATTCCACCTGAAGACAGGAAAAATCTTTTTGTTTTTACTTTGAAATTGAGCAACTGTAATATGTTGTCCTGAGATACTGTGTAATCTCCATCTGTAAAGATATTGANAGGAAAAAACAAAAATACCCCTTGTAAAATAACATTAAAAACAGCTTTGTCAACAAATGACAGAATTCTCAGACCAGAGAATATTATGATTGTCTACAAAAAAAAAAAAAAAGCTTATATGTCTACATTGACTGTATTTTAGAAAAGTCTGATCCTTGGACATCAGATTGCCACTTTGCATACTAACAGTTCAACTGCAGGATGATGTTTCTCCTTATCTGAAACTGAGATGTTTCTCAGTGACTTGCTCATGCTTAACAGGTGTTGCCTTCTGTGTGACTGAATGGAGAAGTTAGAGACATTTGTGCTCACAATAGCTCTTGAGCTAAACAGGCAATTAAGAAAGCATACTCACTGCAGCATGAGAGCCCACTTCCCTGTCTAGCATGTTCGGACCTTAGTTTGTCTGTAGACAGCTGTGATTAATATAATTGACCTATTAATGTACTTAATTTATAAACTTTACAGTGTTTTTAAAGCCCTTACTATTATGCTGAAGCAATAATTTAATACAGAATCCTTGTCAAGTACCATGCCTTCTAAAGTGAAAACACATTTCCATTTGAAGAAATACTCTTTGTTTTTCACTGTCAGCATAGTGAAATTATGCTTTTCTTTTAAGAAGACCAGATATCTTTAGAACATAATAGGCATTAGGCAACTATGTCAAGATGAGCAGGAATCTGGCACTGAAGAAAGTTTGACAAATCTGAATGGAATATGTCTCCTAGAATGTTTATGTAACTATGCAAATATTGCTGTATAAATATACATGTAACTATATCTATATGTATATATATGTGTATGTGTATACACATACATGTGTACACACACATACATATATAAATAAAAATAAAAATAAATATAAATATA
>VXAX01006772.1:45749-157668 GCA_013399835.1 Leptocoma aspasia
AAAATAAAAATAAATATAAATATAAAAAATCAACTATTTTTCTGTAGCCATGTAACTCCCATAAATATCTAGAAAGCAGCTTTGCAGTAAAGGAACTGGGGTTCTAGTGCACAGCAATGTGGCCTTGTCACACAGAAATACAATGTCACAAATACAAAGTTGCAGTAGGAGAAATGTCCCAGCAGGTCAAGGGTGGTGATCCTTCCTCTCTAGGCAGCACTGGTAAGGCCACATCAGAAGTACTGTGTCCAGTTCTGGGCACCCCAGCACAGCAAAGATATAGACTTAATGCATCTTGCACACCACGAGGCCACTAAGATCATGAAGGGGATGGACATACGAGGAGAGGCTGAGAGAGCTGGAACTCTTCAGCCTGAAGAAGGCTCAAGGGGGATCTCATCATTGTGTATAAACACCTGATGGGAGAGAACGAAGAACCAGACTTCTCTCAGTAGTGCCCACTGACAGGAGCAGAGGAAATGGGGACAAATTAAAAATGATGAAATTCCACCTGAAGACAGGAAAAATCTTTTTGTTTTTACTTTGAAATTGAGCAACTGTAATATGTTGTCCTGAGATACTGTGTAATCTCCATCTGTAAAGATATTGAGAACGCAACAGGTCATAATCCTCAGGAAACTGGTCCAGTTAAACCTGCTTGAACTTCCAAGGTCAATCATTCTGCAATCTTCTGATATTCTCATTTTGTTATTCTTTGACTGCAGTCAAAAACTTAAATTATCTGAGGCAGAACCTTGGGAAAAGGAACATCCTTCATGTACCCTGAAAGAATGCTTGGATCACTAATGTTTTCTGATCATCAGTTGTTCTTCCTATAGCTAATAGCATATATTTACAGATGATTTAGCAACAATTCCAAAACACCTGACTGTTAGGTCTCGGCTGGTTGACTGTGAGTTAAACTCCAACTGTTGCAGCAGAATTAAAATTGGGATATATTGGACCATAAACTTCAGGTGTCAGGGTAACTGAAAAAGTAAATTTTTATACCAATATAGCTGGGATCCAAAATTTGGCTAGCCAAAATAACTAGTCAGTTTAATAGCAGCTGCATAAGACTTTTCAGAATATCAGTTTGGATTTAGAATCCTAAATTGCACTTGTGAACTTTGTGGGATCATAGTTAATACAGTATATTTATTTATTCTTCATTTTATGCACGAAAATTTCTATATTGTCAGTAACTACAGCCCCTCTATTCTAAATAATTAAGGGATATATGAGTCTTGTGCAATAGAAGTCTAAGTGTTTATAGGAGTATTTGATCTAACTCTAGAGACATTACAAGCCAGTTTATTTATCACATTCTTTTTTTTTGATTCCTTGCAAAAGAATTCCAGTCCCATTTAGAGTCCTTGCAGGGGAATTTCTGTCCCATTTTGAAGATTGGTATTCATTGTAAAATTAGATTACTCTTAAAGTAAAAAATCAGACTAAATGGTTGAGTTAGAACAGGCTAGGACCACATTTTCATAACAGCCTCAATTTTTTTTTCTATGTAGTATCAGTGCTTAGCAGAAGGATACGTAAGAATTTTTTTTCTACTTTTTTTTTTTTTTTTTTAGTTTTGGAATTAATAGACCTAAACCTTATAGATAACCCATAGCAAAAATATTGCACAATTTTCACTTTCCTTTAAAAATGTGGAGGTAAGAGTGTATAATCTATATCACTTAGGAATTTGAATTCAGACAAGATTCAAGGATAGACAAGATGTAAAAGACTATTTTTACTTTTTTTACTTTCAATGAAAAAAATGCATAAAAACCAGCCTCAAATTTCAGAAACATATATAAGATAGACAGAAAACCTTAAAAATATTTCAGAATGTGTAAACCATGTTTCCAGAGGATGATGTATGAACTCCTCTGTTCAGAGAGAAATCTCTTCCTGATCACTCCTTTATTGTCCTACAGGGGTTTTTTTCCGTTTCTTCTCAATATTGTCAGTCTCTTGTTCTGAAAAAGTATTTCTTTCTATAAAGATCTAGGGACTCATACAGAGCTTACATCTGGATAATTCAAGTTCTATTATAAATCCATTTTGCTTTCTTGTAGTTTCACTTTGATTCTAAATTTATTTATTGTTTTAGTTTGAAATGTTTAGTCAGAATATCAGACATATTTCCCTTCTGAATTGCATTTTATGATTATGTATATTCAAATTTCATCCACACCACAAGTGCCAAGGTTAGTATCCCTCTAGCAAACAGAATACATCAATTTCTCAACTCTATTAAAATCTAAAATGTTTCCATGGCAAAATTTTACTACTGAAAAGCTACTACAAAACAAGAGCTTCAGAGTCATGTTATGCTCTCCTATAATTGATTTCTGTCTGGTGATTCTACTTGTCTTAACATTAAACTTCCTTTCATACTTCTAAACAGTAAGCCTTCAAAGATGTCTTAGAAATAATTCCAAATACTAGTGGTGCCTTTAATTAAGAAAGTGTGACTTGACATTTTAAAGCAAACTTTAAAATTTTTTTAAAGTAAATGAGTAAATAAAAAAGTAAATAAGTAGTTTTCTCATAACTTATATAACAATATACATTGAGTACAATCCTCCATCCTACCTGTGAATCCTCCATCCTACCTGTATTCAAAATACAACTGACCTATGTTGAAGAAGGGTGAACATCTCCCCTTCCAGCCCATGAGTCCAGACTTCTTCTCTAAAATCACTCTTTAAATGTCATTAATTTTACCAAAATATTTACTATTTACTTGCTATGCTTTTTTTTATATTACTTTTTTTTTACTTGTGATATCCCCACATTATTAAATTGCCAAACTGCAAGCCCATGTTTCAGGACTACAAGGAGGTAAATGACAAGAATTTTAAACTGTGAACTATTGTTTCTGTCTGGGCATGTACAGTGCTGTGTAACAAAGGTATAATTATTCTTCAGAGAAGTAATATTGTTTGGGGAAATAAGTCCATATAAAGAATACTGTCAAACAATGTCAAAGGCTTGGAAGAAAAAGATGTAAAATAAATGCTTCATTAATTAGCCAGGATACTGTAGGGATTGAAGGTAGTTCCTACTTCATCTGAATTACAAATTGCTTAAAATCCCTTTACTTTTTCATGGCTAGGGATATGTCTTTGAGAAACCTTAGCTTTCATAAAGTAACAAATGTGTTGAAAAATATTCTTTATCAATCTTGCAGATAGTTCTGGTTTTCCAGAAAGCATGGAAGGAATTCAGCCGCTTTGAGAGCCACTGTTTTTAACTCTGCTGGAATCAAGGCAAACAAGACTTTGGTTTATTTAAGGGTCTTTTAGCATTCCCAGAAGTACTGGTAGTTTCTTGATACAAAGTTCCATGAAGCACAAAATTTTCAGTTTCAGACAGCAAAATCTTGAGTCCTATGAATTTTCCCTAGCGTTTTGACTAGGAATTAGCAATTATTAGCACTTCCTAGCATTATGTCTTCATGGTACACATGTTGTGCTGAGGTGCATATATGTGGGATTTGGTTTGAAACAGGGCCTGAAAATGAATTTAAGGTGTTTAAAATGTTGCAATACTAATTTGAATGCATATGACTTGCATGGCTGATCTGCACGTGTGGACGGAAATCTAGTTTGTTGGATTTACTACACATATATGAAAGACTCTGTGTTGTATGCTATATAAAGTGCCCAGTCCATGAGCCCATTAAGTTTCCAGTATCATCTTGGATATTAAAACCATCTTGTTCTTTTTTTCGCAACCTGTTGTTTCTCAAGGCTGATAAAATAACTTAATAAGCTCAGTTATCTAAAATTATCTCTTCTTTTAAGCCCATAGGACTAAATGCTAGAGATGAACAATGCCGACCTTTTCCAAGAGAAAGGTTAACTTAATGTTCATAATTAAATGGACCATTTGTATCAATAATTTTTAGGAGCTAGTTTCCTACCTTTTGATTTTTCTCCTTTTTTAAGACTAAGGCAAGGATGTCATGGTGTACCCTTCTATTTCTTTTGCTCAAATTTACTCTGAAGATATCATTGCTTTGTTTCCCACCAGCCATTCTTTGTAGCGTTTTATGCTCCTTTTCCTAGCTGTCTGGTTTTTCTTTTCAAGATCTGCTTGTTCAAGTTACACACTATTGTTTGTATTCTCTGAGTGAACAAAAAGAAAATGTATTTCTACCAACCAAACTTGCACATGAGACAAATTTATTTTCTCTGATAATTTGTGTACGTAAAACTCAATTGCTATGAACACCTATGGAAAAGAGCCAAAAAGCATGAAGGTAGCCAAGGAAATGCATTTTTAAAAGACTTGACAAGTATTCTTATTTATTTAACACTATTTTGTCACTCTAGCTTTACAATAATCCGATATCCTAGTAGTCCTTCCAAGTTCCAACTAACATTGTTCAAAGTAATTTCTAATATTGATATCCAACCCAGTTCAGCCTGTTGAGCCAATAAAAATAATGTTCTAGTATGAATAAGAATTAATCCATTTCCATGTTTAGTGATTGTAACTAAAATATTCAGCATAAAGACACAAAAAGACACAAACTCACACCTGTTAGCAAATCCTTTGTTAATTATTTTTGAAACCACTATTCTTATGAGTATTTATTTTGAAAGTGCCAATTTGGAAAGAAGAAATAGATTCTTTGTCATTTAAATTTAATAGTCTTAATTAAATTTAATTAAATAGAATTTTGTGAATTTGAGATTCTTTTTGCTATTTTTGTTATTTTGTCTTCTGGATGTGATTAAGCAGGTGGGTGGGGTTGTTTTTTTCTTTGGATTTTTCTAACACATACATCATTCAATTAAGTATAGCACAGTGATACTAGGTATTAGAATGACCTCATTGCATCAGTGTGTAGGAAGAGCTGATAATAACATGTTTTATAATTTGTTACTTTTTGGAATATTTATGCTAACAGCAAAATGTAGCTTCAATGGAGATTTGCACAATTTAGAGTCTAGAGACAGATGATTAGAACAAAAATGTGTTTCTTAAAAAATGAATTTATGTGTTGGGGGAAAAATTGCTAAATTTGAGATGAGGGATAATAAGATTTACTATCTGGAGACATTTTTTCCTTTCAGTGGTGAAGGGATGAGTTTAGACAATTAGTTAATATCTAACTTCTAATATGTCACTTATGCTAAGTATGTCATTCTTTGTTCTGCAGTTTGTTTTCAACTTCATCTGCCGTAATGCAGAGTCACTGGCACACAGTAAACTGACCTTAATGGATAGACTGTGTATCAGCAGCTTCCTAGCAGTGACTTTTTAGAAAGGACTTCAAAATCAGATGAGGAAACAGATTGCATTTGCCATTGCTGAATTAAGGGCTATTATTCACTATTGTTACCCAAAAAATCTAGATTAAAGGTAGCTCAGTTTCATTTGTACTCTTGCGAGCAGTGTTGAACTCCACTTATCACAATATTTTGGGGAAAAAACCAAACCAAACCAAACCAAACCAAACCAAACCAAACCAAACTATCAAAAAAAACAAAACTAAGAAAAATACCACAAAAAATATTATAACTTTCTATAGACAGTGAAATTTCCATCATATTTCCCAGTTATTATTGTAAGTTCCCAATATCCTTGGATTGTTGAACGTATCATTTTTCTCAACTTTATTATTACACTGGATGACTGAATTGGGGGAGGACTCTCAATAGCTAGAGAACATTCTTAATGTTACATTATTTCATAATGACAGATTATTTTGTGTGAAACATGCTGAAACTGCTGTCAAACTGACTTTATCTTTTAGGAAATTAAGCTGCATTATCTCACACAATGCAGACTTCTTATAAAAGCAGCAAGGCGAATCTAGTGGGTAGTTGTCAGGAGATAATCACTTCCCTTGGGAATTACAGATATTCTGCAAAATCTCGTATCTTTTACAGCCTTAGGGATATGATTATATTATGACAAAAATACCCCTGTTGCATTACTTACATTTTCCAGTGAAGGACTACCTGCAATCATCTAGTTGAAATACCTCAAGAGAGCATTTCTTTATGCTATTAAATTTCAAGTCTTAAATAACCACATCAGAGAATATTCCTCATTCAGCTACAGAGTTCTAAAACTTTTCAAAACTTTGTTACTGGAAAGTATCAAAGGAAGAGGCTTCTGCAATAATATTTATATTAATATTAAAATAAATTAAAATTAGATCTATGCATGACATTGATCATAAAAATAATATATACAGTACTGATAATGATATAATTACAATAGAAATAGTGTTAGAATCAGAAAAGGTATTTTTTTCCCCCTGTTTTTAAAGCATCAAGTATATATTAACTGATTCCAAGATCAATGCCAGCCTTGCCTCTGGGCCAGGTAGGACAGAATGACTTAAAAACTGACTTGTGGCATTGTGGTATTGCTTTAACCATAACTATATAAAGAATATCCTTCCTTCTGGAGTGATTTTTTAAATTTTAACTTGAAAAAAAATTACCATCTATGGATTTGGCTTAACATTTGATTAATGTATTTATGAAAACTGCGGGATAATTTAGTGATTTCTCACTTCAGCAGCAGAAGAGATCTTGGAAGAGTGGAGAAAGATTTTACTCTTTTTGTGGAAATGAAATGCTGGGTTTTTTTCATTTTGCTTGTTTGCAAAAGTATTTAAAACTTAGAGACTGTTTCTTTCAGGTATCTGAGAAACACATGAAAGAAGGTCTTCAAAATGAGTTACCAGTGGAGGAATAGACATCATCTATTCCACAGTCTATGGGACAGAGCAGCTAACCTCAAGGGACTGAACCCACACTTCCTTTTTCCAAGAGTTAGGATTGAACTCTGAACTACATGTTATTGTGGTCTTGTTTCACAGTGTCTATGTGTCCAAGTGTAATAATTGAGCACCAGTTAAAAACTTCTAAATTAGCTTTTAACAAACTATCTTCTGTATCAGAGGTGCATGGAAGTGTAATTCTACAGCCAAGAAAATTTTTCTGCTTATTGAGACCTCTAAGACAAACTAGGAGTACAGACAGAATATTAAGCCAAAGAAATCAATTTAAACCTTGCTAGTCAAGGGATCTCCTTGTAGTATTGAATTCTAAATGGTACAGACAAGCCTTTAATACCAATGAAGAGCTTACCCATATTTTTACATAATGGAGACAATCCAACTAAAAGAAAAGGCATTTACTCTATAGTTCTGAGATTAGAACAAAAGTTGTTGAAAGTTGTCCAGGTTAAATTTAGGTGAGAGTAAACTAAAAATTATAGATATTAAGACAAACTTGTCTAAAAATAAATTATCAATTTTTAAACCAGATGTCGAGAATCCCACAGATCCCATTACATTTACTAGTGCACATTTACTAGTGCACCTGAGTGCACTAATTAACTTTGGTGTCTGGGGGCCTTCCTTGGCCTCCCCGTGTCTCCGGACACAATTTCAGTGCCCAGGGGCATCAGACCATGCCCCAGAGATGCCACAGCAGGGCCAGTCTCCAGCTCCCTATATTTATGATGTTTCCATCATAAATGTACAGTGTACACAAGTTTTGTCATGTCCTGTTAGTGATTGCCAGTGAAAAGTGTCTGGTTGGGTCTTTTTCAGTCATCAATTTTTTGCACACACTGATAAGATCCCCTGGAGCTTTCTCTTCTCCAGTCTGAATAATCACATTTTTTTCTCCCCCTATATGAGATGCTTCTGCTATTTAATCATCTTAATGGCACGGAAATCTGGTCTTAAGGAAAGTGTTTATGAGGTTGTAATAGGTTTCTCAATATATTCTGAAGTTTTATATCCAAATTAGTCCATGAAAATTATATGGACTATATCCATTTTGTTAAGCAAGTTTAGTTCAGTATTGAGATCCAAAACTGCTTAAAAAACAAGGATATCCAAATGGTGGAGCAGCTTTTCCCATTAAATTTTTGTGCTGTATTTCAAACAGGGTCTAATCTTCTTGAAAAACAGAAAATCAATTGCCAGTAAGGCTTGTATATTGCTCAATATCTTATCATTTCATTTTTTGTGCTTGCTGACCATATATCTGATATAGAGCTTGAACTTAGGCTAACAGTGTTACCTCGTGAAAGGTAATCCAGAGTCTTAATATCTGAACGTGGGAAGCAGCAAGGTGAAGCAGTATCAGAAGAAACAGTGAGATTTTAACAGGACAGTAATACAAATCAAACAATAGCATGAAAAACAAATAATAATTCTAATAATGAACTGAAAACTGCACCAGAGAGGTTATACAAAGTTAATAACTTTAGAAGTTTTTTATGCTAAATTGAAATTTGGCAAGAGATGGAATAAATGATGAGGTTGTCAGCACTGAAAATATTTCAGTAATGATTGAGGAAGTGACATGAATCCCACATGAGAGACAACTGCTTTTAGTTGCTTGAATGTAGCATCTAAATGAATGTCAGCTGCCTAATAGCCAAAAGAAATACAGTCAAAACTCTAGAAATATGTATAGCTAAGCAAGTATAGATATCTAAATTATTATTTCAGCTTCTCTATTTATGCCTTCTGTGGAAGTATTGAACATGTAATAACTGTCTCTAAAGACTCCTAAAGCCTAAATTAGGTCAGTGCAAAGTCACAGTAACAGTGCTGAAGTGTGTACATGAGAGTAAACGTAATATAGGCATTTTGGGACATTCAACCCGAAATATCTAAAATAATTTGGGTTTGAAATTGCAAAATTTATGTGCACAAATTGATTGATGGGACTGCAGACTGTTCATAGAAATAGATAAAACACGCAGTTCTCTTATATGTTGTACAGGTTATGAGAGAAAATTTTCCTTGTAGCACTACATATGGTGCCATGGGTGCCATTTATATTTTTGACCAAAACAAAATTGATAAGACACGAGTGTTCTAGCATTTGATGAATGGTGTCTGCACACATCAGGGCCTTCTCTGCTTCTCACTTTATCCATCAGTGAATAAATTGGGGGAGCACAGTAATTGGGAGGGGGCACAACCAGACAAATGACATGAACTAATCAAAAAATATTCCATGAATAATGTCATGTTCAACAAAACTAGGGAGAAGCAGTTTTAGGAAGATTTGAGAACTTTTGCTTGGGAACTGTCAGAGTATCAGTCTGCCTATTGCCTTTGCATCACTTTGTATCATTTTGTTTTCTTCTTTTTCTTCTTACCCTTAACTTAATTAGATTTTTTTTTTTTTTTAAGTCCTTGACCTACTTTTGTTTTTGCTTCATTATTTCTTTCCTCTTCCCCTGGTCTTCTCAGGGTGTTGGGGGAAGCAGAGTGAGCAGCTGGGTGGTGCCCGCCTGTAAATTGGGGTTACTCCATGACAGCTATCAACCTGGATGAGATTAATCTCTCTCAGAAAGCCTGAGTAATTATTTCTTTCTTGAAAATTATGGGATTGGAAAGAAATTAAACTTAACAGTTTGCAGTCAGGATTCTATCATCCTCGTTATCCAGAAGTACTATTCCAGTCTGTGGTTTGACCACCTGTTGTAATAAACAGATATACAGATTATAAAACTTTAAGGAGGCACTAGCCTGACTTCAGCATAACACAGGTCCCAGATTAATTCTTTGAATTACTTGATTCTGGACTGGATAAACTTTTCCAGTAGAGCACATGTTTTTAGTGATGAATTCTCCAACACAGCTTGCAAGTACAGCCTATTGCTATCATCACCACTAAAATTAAATTCTGCATTTGTAATGTAAATTTTGTCAGCATCCAAGCACAAGACATTGTACCTCAGCCTCTTAGCCTGAAATGACAGGATACTTGTTGCAGAATCTTTTATTCCAGATCAATATAGTTTAAGCAGAGTTTCAGGTTTAAAAATGACAGTGTGATCAGTTGTCATTGTAACTTTGTTACTTTTACATACTATTTCTTGTTCTGAAATTTTTGAACTACTTTAGACCAATTGCCACAGTACCCATCAGACTATATTCTCAGTATGAAAAGGTGGCCTCACAATTGGCCTCAATAACTGGTATTCACTACTGGTTTTACAGTTTGTCACCCAAATATCAGTAAATTGTCTCATTCCTAATTTGTCCCTCTTTCATTGTTCTTTTCCATTTTGATTATGAAAAATTTTATGCTTTTCTGCATATAACTAATACTAGCAGAAGACAAGATTCAAGACTAGAATAAATTCCTATTATGCACATTCAGTCATTATCTATGGATAACCCCAATTTCAAAACCAACGGTGAGACAATTTTCACTTCATTTAATATTTACAACACTGATAGCATTCCAGTCTCTTTATTCCAAAACACCGAATCACATACATGCCTTACAGTCTCTACTTCTACTACATCCTCACTACTATTTATATTAAATACTCATAATATCTCATTTTAAAAGATAGTAAATAAGTCTGTTTTCCAATACCAATCTGAGCTGTCATTTTTTGAAGTCATCCTGATTTCAGCTATTAAATTATTGTTTAAGTTCTCTCTAAAATTTCCCTATAGAAAACTGATTCTTTTCTGATTGTGAACAGGGAGGAACCACAGTTGTTTACACTGAAATCTTAATACCAAACTGTTTTTAGCTTTCTCATAATCAGAATTACAAGCCTCTAAGCAACTTCAGGGTGAAAGGGGAGGCATTTCAGCTGTCATTCTTATATTTTGAGGTACTTCAGTAAGAAAATTTAAGTTTGAAGTTTTACTCTTAAAATAGCGATTACTCATCTGAGTCCTTTATAAGAACCTTCGCAACACCAGCTCTTACAGCAGTCGCATCAAAACCAGGTAATGGTATCCACACCTACAGGTTTAATGGGAGGCATGGCTTTAAAAGAGTTATAGTAGGCATAGCACCTTTGAATTTCATCAGTCTACAGGGATTTGCATGGTACACTTAAACTCTCACAGGACGTGGATCAGACTGCAATAGCTAGCTTTTTTTGCTCCATAGCCACCCTTCAGTCATGTATATACAATAAAATTTTCATAGCAGAAGGAACATGACTAGAAACAAGCTCATGCTTTACTATATTTACACAATTCAGAATATTATATTTTAAAAGGACAGTACAACCCTTTTGCAGAGACTATCAGGACAATGGTAAAAGTGCTTATGTAGCTTTCTCTTCAGTACTTCTTTGAAAAACAAATGCAGTAGCTGTTTCATGTGCTTTAAATTTGTGGTGTCTCTATATCTCTACTACTCCTATTTCAGTGTTCTCTGGGTAGTGAGAAAAGCTGTTCTATCTCCAGACAAACCAATTTTGCAGCATTATTAATTTATAGAAGTGTGGAGCTATTATAATTTAATTCAGTTGCTATAGAAATCTCTACAGGAACACAAAAAATAAAAAGAGGCAAAATTAATGTGCATTATAGTCTAGTTGCCTAGAGTGCACCCCCTATAGGGAGAGCGCAATAATTAAGTCTTGTTTACTGTGAGTTCCATTAAACCTTTGTTGTTACTGCTTATATCATTGTCTGATTGATTTTTCAGGTGTGAAAAGCAACAAAAAATTAATTGCCTTAATCTGCATGACCAAATAACATGCATTGTGAGGTGCAACACAGAATTCTGCTTGAACAACTGGAACTTTTCTACTTGCTTTTCTTTTAATTTCCCTTTATAACAGTGAATTGCTTTTGAGGTAGGAGACATTGCTTCTTCCACAGATTTGGATTTATATGTGCTCAATATAATAAAGAGAATGAAAGGATTTGTTCTTAAATTAATATAATACTTCCCTGTTATAAAGTAACAGCAGGAAAGAAAATGTTTTTCATCACCAGGAAATGTGTGTACAGAAACTGGTGGGACAGATTTTACACAGTATTAAATTCCAACTGGTAGTAATAAATGAATCAAACAAGATAATAAATGAATTTCACAATCTAGTTTATGGCTTCATTAGAGGGATTTCGCTTACATGTTTCCTGAAAGAAAGGGCATAGATTCTGTACCTCAGATATAGTGGAGGGTTTTAATGCTCAGCTGTTATTTGCAATATGAATGTAATTACCATATAAATATTTGATTCAGACACTAGGGGTGAATGTGTTGCCAGTTTATTTCAGGACATGGCATACTACTTTTAGGAAATTTGGACAAAGTATGAATATTGAAAGTACCTGAAATGCATATTTAACAAAAAGACAATATTATTTTCTGAAATGTAATTATAGTTGGGTTATTAGAAGGTAACACAAGGCAATGTTTTATTCAGCCAAGTAAAGTCTGATGTATTGTGCACTATGTATTCTGTAGATAATACATTGAGTTTCTTACTTTTCAGTAAATATAATTGGGCCTTTCCAGTACATATTAGTCAGGAAAAGCAGTATATGTGTGGCAGTGGGAGAATCAGTTTATCAGATTTTGCTCACCTTGACATCCTTGATCACAAATAAATCTGTATCTTACACTGTTTGCTATTGCTGCAGCTGTGCTTTAGGGTCAAGGATATGTTCTGGGTTTTCACAGTAAGATCTTAAAAGGGACAAAAATCAATTCCAGCATTTATAAAGACAAAATTGCAAATGATCACTCAGTCACAGCAAACAAATCTACAAGCAGAGGCAACTTAAAAGAACTTATATGATACATCTGTTAGAATAATTCAAAAGCTAGAATTGTGAACTCAGACTTGAGTAGAGGTTATGTTTTTGTTACACAAGATCTCTGTGTGGCAAAACCAGTATGCTACACTACTATTCTTACTAAGAAATTTGTTTCATAGGGAAGAACAGTTTATTTTCTCTCAAGAAGATGTCATTTTATTGAAACCTTATAACTCTAATAATAGATTGTCACAAAGAAGTAATTTGTATTGCTATTTCTTCAGGATCAAAACTAAATTGGTCTCCTGACTTTTCAGGGCAAATGTAGTGGTTTATGTGCCTTTCATTTTCAGGCTTTTTAGCTTAAGTGTTGGCCACATGCCATGACTAGATGTCATAGTTTAATCCCAGCACAGCCCCTTGCAGCCACTTTCGCCCCACTCCAGTGGTGTGAGGGGAATAGTCAAAAGGGCAACCATGAGAAACAACTCTTGAGTTGCAATAAAGACAGTGTGGTACATAGAGCAAAACTGAGAAATAAAACAAGGAATTAATTCACTGCTTCCCATGGGTGGGCAGGTGTTCAGCCAGCTCCAGGAGAGCAGAGTTCTGCCACACATAATGGTGATTTGGGAAGACAAATAACATAACTCAGAAAGTCTCCCCTTCCTTCTTCTTCCCCCAGATTTATATGCTGAGTGTGTCACCATAAGGTATGGGATATCTGTTTGATCAGTTGGGGTCAGCTGTCCCAGCCGTGCCCTCTCCCAGCTTCTTGAGCACCCCCAGCCTCCCCACTGGTCATGTGGAATGAGAAGCAAAACAGGTCCTGACCCTGTGTAAGCACCCCTCAGCAATAACAAAAACATCTCGATGTTATCAAGGCTGTTTTTCAGAACAAATTGGAAAGAGAACTACATACACGTGAAGAAAATTAACTCTATCCCAACCAAACCCAGTACACTAAAGAAACAGAAAACGTCGATTTTAACATATAATTGCAATTATATTGCAATTTCAATATAATGGCAATTTTGTTATCTGTTGTTGTAGCTCTAAAGAACATCCTCTACCCATCTAAATAAAATAAAAAGCAAGTGCAAGATGCACTTTATTTTATTCTGTATAACAATTAGGTTAAGTAAAATCCATTTGGCAGTGGATATTAGGCTTGACTTAAAAGATATGAAAGTGAGATTTCTGACCTGCAGATTCCAAATATTAACTTCACTAATTTCTTCAGGGTCTCTTATATTGGGGATTTTTTTTCTGTGTAGTTTACTATAAAACTAAAACACAGATCTAATTACATCAATATTAGTAATAGAAATTATAGAGAAATCAGACTGAAAGAGTGGATGAAACAAGAGGCAGGAGATGTTAGAGTCCAGAAGACTGGAAGAAGTCTGTTTATGTTAAAACATGTTTGACATAAACAATGATAATCTGAGCACAGCATACTGTATTGAATAATAATAATGATGATAATAGTAATAATAGTGTCTAAAAGCAAAGTGAACCAGACACAACTCAGCATAATTTAATTCTTAACTATAACTTACTATATTAAAAAAATGCAAATTTCTCCTTACCAAAAATATGTGGAGATTCTTTTGCTTAAAAGCTGCTTTCTTTTGAATTATTTTCTGATCTGCAAATACTAACGGGTTTTAGGTTGGAGTTTTTTGCATAATGTAAGGTCTATCCTTGAAATATCTATTCCTTCAAAGAGAACTTTAGCTGTGTGATGAACAACCAGCATGCCTCCACTATTCTTATCATGCCTTAAGCATTTTGTTATACTGCCATTGTTCTGATTTGTCAGTGTCCTCCAATTTTTGTGCCGGGTTCACCAAAATGCATTTTGTAGAAAACTATAATTTCAAATATGCATCCCACAATATAGCTAAAACACTTACATTAGACTTTTGTTATATTTTTCATAGGAGTCAACCTATAGCTCAACAGACTAAAGTATTAATCCTGGCTTTTTCTCCCTAAAAATACATCTCACAAAATGTGCAAGAGTAAATTACACATGATCTTAATACTGTTTGCCCAGACTGATTTTAAAAACATAAGAAAATATGAAAATGCTAATGAAATAGGCTGTCGGGCACTGATAAGTGACTCAGAACAACTTCAAATGTTTCTATTAAAGTAAATCACTGTACTTCTCACAGTTGACATGTGTTATCTATTCAGCCACTGCAACATGGTGTCCTTTTTGTTCCGTGGCATGTAGTGCCAGCCCATAGATTTTTTTTTTCTGCTAGAGACAATAGAAACCAGGAGCTAAAAGTTGCCCTAGCAAACAAATGTTATCTTCTGGTAATGCAGAAGTGTTATACATCCTCATTGTGGCAATGAGTATTTGGTGTTTTAAAGCAATTCAAATTACTATTTGCATTACATTATTTTATAATTACTAATTAGAAATTAGGGTCTAAAAATGACCAACACAATCCTCAAGGGATAAGAATAACAGAAATAAATGGTAAATTAATGGTATAAACTGAAACAGACAACAAATTATGAAAATTTTAACACTTTTCAGTGTATTCAAATAAAATTAAACAAATAAAATTCGTCCTACATTTTCTTTCAAAAAATCATTGTATGATGCTGAATGTTGGATAACAGCTCATCTGATGTATAATCCAAATCCACTGACAGATAAGAAAATTGAGCATTACGAATACAGAAGTCTTATATAGTATTATTCGAAAGCCAGCTTATTAAAGGTGTATTTCAGAATAACACAACTCTTAAATTCACAGAGGTTCCTGAGTCTTATTTCCTACATATTTGCTGTAATTTTCCTAACAGTTAGAGTATCCACCACATAATTTTTGAGATGTTGGGCTTCGGGGTTATCAAGTAAAGATAATACATAAACTGTAAATGAGGCATCAGTTCCATGCTTTACTAGCCTTGTGATTACAGAAATGTAAATTTAATACCTACTTATTTGAAGCATTTCCTGATTTATATGGAAATGTATTAATCAGCTTCCAAGCTCAACTACTTACATTATACACTGAAGATTAGAATGATAATTGGACTATTTAAAGAGAGCAAAACCATTACAGGAAACTGCAATGGATTTTTTTAGATAGATATAGGCAAAACAGTATAAATACAGAAATCAAAACCAATAAAGTCTGAACATGAATACTAAACTGTACAAGTCTGTTTGGACTTTGCCTAGTGGAGTCTATTCTCTCCCTTGCGCAGTGGTAGTTACCCCCAAAGTCTTCAACTGAATAATCAGAATCAATCCCACTCTTCCAAAGGAAAAGTAATTCTTACATGGAAATACATTTTGTGTTGCGACTACATTGGCTACAGTTATATTCAGCCTGAGTTACTTTTGTTTGCAGTTTGCATAGGTAAAAAGAAAACAATCTAGATATTAGGATATAGGCTTGATTACTTTAGCAGTAAACTGAAGTTGAATGGTATTTGTCATGCTTTTTTACATTTTTATGATATATAACTAGCTGTCCGTCTCCCACACTATAATTTCTTGGTTAATGCCAGATTTTCTCTCAAATGGTACACCTTAATTTCCAGAAGATCAGTGTATGTATTAGTCAATTGCACTTAAACAGCATTGCATCTGGGTTTGGCTTTATGTTTAAACTCACTTCTCTTTCTCAACTCTTTTATATCAGTAGCACTAACAAGAACATACTATAATCCCAATAACCTGCATCTCTTTAAAAAAAAAAAAATTTAAGATACAATCTTTCTTTGACATTTATTCAAGAGTGGACTCAACCTTCTTGTTGTCATAATCCTCATTAAATAAATCCATCATATTTTAAAAAGTAATTTCAGTGAGGCCAAGTTCCCAGCAACTGGAAAAAGGAAAACATCAAAATAATTTTTAAAAAGAGCAAAAAGGAGAACCTTTGGAACTACCAAAAGTCAGCTCCACCTTGTGACTAGAAAGATCATGGAACAGCTTGTTTAGCAATGTATATTGAGACATAGGGAAGACAGGGAAGTGATTACAGACAGCAAACGTGGGCCGTGTCCGAAAAGTTGTAGTCCTTTTACCTTGCTCAGTGTCCATGGGGAAACCAGTAACAGGTGACATCCTTCAGCACTCTGGATTAGGACAAATACTGTTTAACATTTTAGAATCCTAGAAGCAAGGAATGGTTTGGGTTGGAGGGAACCTTTAAAGGCCAGACACCAGGTCATCCTCCCTGCCATGAGCGCAGACATCTTTGACTAGATCAGACTGATCTTGAACACTTCCTCTGACAGGGAGTTCTACAATTCTATTCTACAAGTTTCTGTCCAATAATATGAAGCTTATTTAGCCAGTGTGAAAAGTGAATAGCAGAAGTGAACATTAAATCATTCACAACAATATTTGCAGTCTTTCTTATTGTAAGTATTGTACATATACTAATGCAATAAATACAGGTATTTCAAACAATTTATTAACTTTTTTTTGTCTTGGTATATGCTTTATTTTCTTATCGTATCGTTTCAATTCCATTGACTGTCATTAATTTATTCTGCTCTGAGGAAACCTATTGGGTCACACTCAGTTAAGTAATACAGAAAGAATACTAGAGGAAGGTTGAGATGTGAAATAATTGAAGAAATCAAGGTCATATTCAGATTTAGAGCTATATCTTAATCTTTGAAAAATAAAAATAGCTATCAAAGTGATAATGGCACCCATGAGTTTGAAAAGTTTTTGAAAGCTGAACTACATTAGAAACCCAGCTGGGCAGAGAAAAAGATGGGAATACTCCTCTGATAAACCATAATCAATCACAATTGCAGAAGAGACAGGAGAGAAATCTGAAATTGTAAGGAAAGGGTTTTAAGGAAGATTAACTATCTAAATAATACATGAGTTTAAGGAAGAGTTAGATTAGTGAAGTAAAGATTGTTAGAAATTCTAATTAGCCATGATCAATCAAGAGAGGAGAAAACAAAAAATGTATTAAGATGGAGTTGCATAACAGGAAGTAATTTCAGGTAATAAATGGAAGTCACATATAAGTGAATAAGATTACAAGGTATTTCATAAGGACTGATAAGGTTTATCTGTAAAACAAATCTACAGTTTACTGTTGGCTACTTTGCTTCTTGATGGGTTTAGAATGACAAAGCTAAGACAAATGACAGATATGTTTGTACTGCAAATGATTATGGAATAAGCTAATTTCTGAATAAAGAGCACTATGGAGTGCTGTTAAAATTCTATAATTAATATATTGATTTTTAAAAAATTGAATTTTAAACAGTAAGCAGCAAACATTAATTTTCATACCAAAACAAATATTTTTATATAGTATAAAAGTGATACTTAAAGAAAAAGATTAGATAAAATAGAAGAGGTAGATTTTAAATGAAGGCTTGTCCGAAGACGTGATGTTTTTCTAGGCACAGTTACTCTTTTTCACAATAAAAATACTGCTATTAGAATTTACATTCCATATAGATCCTTAAATACATGTATTTGGACATTAGTCCTGTTATTAAAAGAAATTCAATATCAGCATGCCCATCAGATATTTTTTTCCTCATCAAATGGTCAGTCCAAGCTCAAAATGACTTTTTGACAGTCATGATACTATTGAGCTGAGAATTTACCAACATTTCAGAGATTGGAAACATTCCTTTAATTTCTAATTTAATATTACAGATTAAAAAATTTATAAACCAAATTTAGTCAATTTAAATGTGTGTGTCCCTGTTCACTTTGGCTTTTCTTCCCTTCACATACTCTACATATTTCCTGGTGTGAATGTACAGAATTTTACATGAAATCTCACCTTTCTTTATATAATGGCACTAATATTTCTCCACACGTACCAAAATAAAATATTTGATGTCATCCTAAACTTATGTTTCCCTCTAGTGGTTTCCCTTAGGTCTCTTTGGTGATTTATCATAATCTGTGATTGCAAGATATACCCAGAAGAGAAATCACGACTTCAATAATACTCTGTGATTCAACTAACATCAACTGTTCATATTTGAGAGAATAATTCAAGGTTTATAGTAAGACCTAGTTAATATTGACATTTGGGTCCAAAGCATGATTCATCTCATTCTGAGCATAGACATGACTTTGACCCTGAAATGTCTCTTTCCTGAGTACAGAGTCCAAAGTGTAGACTCCTGCAACTGTCTATATCACAGATGTCAGAAATAAAATCAGCTGGATCTCACCTTTTGATGCAGTATTTCTTGCTTAATTAGGTAACCTGGTACTTCTAAATCGGATACCTTTCATTTGGTGGAAGCCTGTCTAACAGTTATACTGAAAAAAGGAGAAAAATATAAGTTTGTAGTATTTTTATTGTGTTATTTTTGCAGCACATAGCACTTAAAGTTAGCCAAATTATTTCATCTTTCTTTCCAAAATCATGTGAACAGAGCAGATCTAAAATTAATTAAAATGAATCAAACAAGTGTGATTTATTCTATATTATTTTGTTTTCATCCAATTAAGATCTAGGAAGTTTCAAAGCCAAACATTTCTGATGGTTCTTCAATGACTTTTACAAATTAACAGTGCATATTCTGTGTGTTAGCTCTTAGCCAAGGTCAAATGTGAGTTCTGTGCAAACAGATAACAAAATGTGTAGGATTGGCAGTTTTGAGCAAGGCCTTGAATGCCAACAGTGTCTGTTTTGACTATGCATTTCTAATTCAGCTAGAAAATAAAAGAACCATATGACTTATAGCTCAAGAAAATATTAGCAATGTTGGTCCTGCTTTCATTTTATAGAAAAAATAATTGTATTTTCCACCATAAACAGTAATACACAGATTTCTGCATAAAGGAAGTTTAACAATGTGGATTTCTTAAATTACTTTGAGGTACTGTCATTAATGTATGTATTTACACATTTAGCAGATATGATATGCTTTTAGGTATAACGTGATGAATATATTTTATACCGTTGGTATAAAAACAGCACAGCAGATTTATGGAACAAGAAGATTTGTTTAAGAGATCTAATAATAATTCTGAATATTTTTTTTAGTGTACATGGTTTTATTAAAGTGAATATGATTTTGCTTTTTCCATAAAGAAAGTAACAGTGGTCATAGAGAATAAGATTTTATCAGCAGATATGTTCTCCCATATGACTTGTAATCTCTGTTCTATCCATACTTACAAATCAGATTCTGAGAACAGGAGAAAGCTGGTTTGATTTAGATCTTTTCTGTATATATTATATATTTCTTCTTTGTGGGAAAAGGTCTAAAAATCTTCCATGGTATTTTCTGCAATGGTGTCCTAGTCTTAGCGTATAAATCATGTCTGTTGAGAAATAAGTCCAATTATGTATAATTTCGAAGTACATCACTATTTATAATGCATGATATGGTTAATCAGGAAAACACTGGCTACCTACAGTGAAATCACTGCAGTGTGGCCATGTATATCATGGATGGTGATAAGTTATTTAAGCAGCTAAGAGTGGCACAGTGAATCTGGTGTATCAGACTGATAAAATACTCAAATATGTATAAAAAGACCATTTTTTTAAAAGCAGTCAATTTACTGCATTAACTTCAATGTTCAGTTTTTCCACTGAAGCAAGTTTCTTAGATGCTCACAATACTAACAGCAGGGTTTGAGCCTCTGGAAAAGCATAGGAAACAGAAACACATGATTTAGATTCCTGACTTATAGTATTGGGACCTCAAAAGTAATTGGCACTTCATCACAAGTGCCTTCCTACTGTGACATGCCTGTAGCAAATAGCAGAAGATCCCTTTCCATTTTTTTTTCCACCCTGGTTATAGGTGATTTTTTTTTTTCTTTCCTTTGAATTCGAGTTCTGTCTTTAAAACAGTTACAAAGAGGAGCTCAGACAACTGTTACTAGTTGACCATGTTTGTGACAAACACTGAAAGCTTACTTCCTGGACAATTTGGCATTCAACTGTGAAATTTATCTCTAGACAGACATCTAAAAAGTATTTGGTGTGTCCTCGATAGAGAAACAGTTGTATCTGCGTCGGATTTATTCTTTAGGTTTTTATTTGGCTTCAACCAAAATCTAGCAGAAGTTCAAGGTCAGATGGCTTAGTCCTTAAACTCTTTCTCACCCTCTTTCACTATCTAAATTGAGTTGAATTCTGGGAGATAAATCATTTTCACAGCTAACTGGGAGAGAAGTTTATTCTCAGTCTGTTTTCCAGACTTAGAATGCCTCTAAAATAAAAAAAGCTTATTATTATATTCCCAAATGAGACTTGTTTATTTTACAGCCATATCACACTTTTGGCACTTATTTAGTGCATGATACATGGTTAGTGCTAGAACTCCCCTTTGCTTTACTGATGCCTACCTAGAAATTCCCCATTGGTATTTGTCCCCCTTGAGAAATAAAGCTTTTTAATTTTGTACTAATTGAATTTCCTCTTGCTGACTACAGATCCTGCGCAAATTTGTCAGGTTCATTTTAAAGTCCAAGCCTCTTTATCAAACTTATCCTTCTTTTGGCTGGATGTCGTCAGCAAATTTTAGAAGTAACACTCTGTTTTCTATCATACCATTAATGAAAACTGACTTTAAGAGACACCATTTTCCAGTTTAAGATGCTTCATAATTGTACTCCAAACCATCGATAACTATTATTGAAGAATCATTTTCCAGCTACCTTGAATGAGTACAAAGGAGAGCTGAGATTATTTCTGAGATGTTTTGTGGGAGAGTCAATCATTCTGTGGTTTTGATATGTCACGTCTGCTCTTTACGAAAAAGAGTAAATCTCCATCCCCTGCCAAACATCATAGACAAATATATTCAATTTCTTAGTCCTCTGAGACCCCCATCTATTCTCTCGAGTTCTTAGAGATACTGGAGTGATTCTAAGTGACTTCCCCTAAGTCCTTTGGCATGCTCTGGTGAATTATTTCATTGGGCCCTGAGGAACAGAACACAGATGCCATACCTAGTCATCCTTTAATGTGATTTTTATATGTGCATTTTCTTTCTTTCACCCCCCTTGAACTCCAGCTTGAATCCCTATCTCCTTGTGAAGCTTAACTGTGTCACAGATTACGTTTTATATTCACCTAATCTACAAATGCAATGCAACACCCTCATACCTTTTCCAATTGGAATTAGGTCTGTTTCTTTCTACATTAAGCACTTATCCACTCTTTTCTTGCTGCTTTTTCCATCTCTTGATATTTAAAACTGGGTTTTTTTCCTCCTGTTTTTTCCCTGTTTCCATTATTGGTAGGAAGCTAGGGGAAAATAGAAGTAAATAAAAAATACATCTTCAATTTAATCTTGCTTTGTGGCCTGAGGTAGAAAGTAAAACAAATTTGTTGCTATGTCATTAAGGATATGTCCCTTGAGGTAAAAAGTTAGCTTTTTTTGCTAAGGAGCAGTACACCAGAATAAAAAGTAAATGATGGTAGAAATGTTATGCTTCTCTAAGCTTAAAGAAATCAAAAGAGTTTTGAGTGATTTTCCACAATCAGTTTAATTTTACTTAATTTTTAACTAATCAATTATTGCTAGTTAATTAAAAATTACAATATTTTCAAGGCGAATATTACTACATATGTCACAGCTCAAGTAATCATTAGGTTGATTTCAATTTTTTTCTTGTCCTTTATTCACACAAAAACCATTCCCACTGAATGTATCTCCATATCTTTTTTTTTTTTACCAGATAATTAGCTGGAACACTGGAACATAATAAATAGTAATTTTTAGACTCGGTTAAACTAATGATGTTTGCCAAGTTTGAAATTAACTTTTATATAAATTTCTGTTCTATATTGTAAGGAACAAGAGGGTTGTAGATTTTAGTTGGAAATTTTGCAATATTTTTTTGATATTTTGGGTGTTCTTTTTGTGGTATTTTGATACCTGGTTTGAACACTCAGAACAAAATTTCCTTAGGGCATTCTCTAAGTTTCAGTAGAGAAATTTAAAGAGGGTCATCTGAAGCTCAGATGCAAACAAGATTTTCACAATATGCGAGATGAAATTTCCCTCTGAAGCACTTAGAATATGGATGTGGTTAATTCGCAGTAACAATGTGCAATGCTTAATAAGGATGGAATGTCAGTAAATATCTCTTACTTGGAGACTCTCAACTGAGATTGACTGAGTGAATCTGAGTGTGTAATTAAATTTATTCAGGCAAAGATACAAAGAAACATACACAGTGGTTTAAAGTCAACAGGAAAGCACAGTGGGTTAAGGTCATTCTTTAGTTCACAAATCTGACAGCAGTTCCAGATCTAAAAACCAAGTTCTTTTTAATTTCCACATGTCCTGTTCAGTGACTTCTTGGACACTTAAGGGAAGACGACTCCACCATGTCCCTGGGCAGTCTGTTCCAATGCTTAACAACCCTTTCAGTGAAGAAATTCTTCACGATGTCCAGCCTGAACAGCCCCTTGGGAACCTTGAAGTAATTCCCTTTTGTCCTGTAACTTGTTAACTGGCAGAAGAGGCTGACCCCAACCTTGCTACAAGCTCCTTCCAGGGACTTGTAGAGTGATAGAGTCTCCCCTGAGGGGCCCAGAACTGAGCACAGGATTTGAGGTGTGGCCACACTGGTGCTGAGTACAGGGAGCAAACCCTGCTCTGGTCCCGCTGGCCACACCATTGCTGACACAGACCAGGATGCCATTGGCCCTCTTGGCCACCTAGGCACACGCTGGCTCATGTTCAGCCAGCTGCCTGCCCCATTCTCCAGATCTTTAACAATGATGTTACACAAGACTGGAGCCAGTATTTACCCCTTGGGTTCACTCCTAGTCGCTGGCCTCCAACTAGACTTTGTTCCAGTGATTGGCACTCTCTCAATCCAGCCTTTCAGTCAGTTTTTATACCCTACCTACCTTCCCATCAGGACAACTTCAACATCTGTTCCTTTTCTTTCTATTCACATTGCATTTCAAATTCCTAAAACTTTCATTCAGGAGGGCCTGTTGATTAGTGAAGAGCCTGATGATAAATCTGCCTTCTCCATTTGAAAAATATAGGTGCAGTAGAACTTTAGGATTGTAGCTGGTATCCTGTGTCTTTGAATTTTCCTGGCATGTCCTGTGATTTTAGATGCCTAGATATTCATATTCATAAAAGCATAGAAGAGAACAGTCTCTGTAATACAGCTTCAGCTTTTGTAGAATCTCAGAAACAAACTTTTTGGTGCTGTAAAATCTAAACATACTCCTTTCTTACAATAAATAAGGTATAGGATTGCTCCTAAAGATTTGGTGGGATTTTTTTTAGGTATTTTCTTTGGTCTAGTTTGGTTGGGCAGTTTGTTTTTTCCAAAATGCCACACGTATATACACATCAAAGAAACTCTCCTAATATATACTTTTTTAGGAGGACATTCACAAAACCTAAAACTACTTGAGCAGTACTTGAGTGTTACAAAAAAAGATAAAAACTGGTAATTTAGCAGTTGCAGTTGGAATACTGGTATCGAAGAACAAATTTTCAGAAAAATAGAAATAAATTGAAAAGTGTAGATCTGCATGCGCATGGATGGTGAAACAAAGGAGTGAAAATAGACATTGTAAAAAGATTTTTTAATTTAGGAAAACATTTATGAGGTTAGTTTTAGAATGACAATTTTGGACAAAGAACCAGGACAAAAAAGAGTAATTTTCAGATTTAGATATTGACATATTGATTTTTTTTTTTTAATTACTGGAAGCTGACATGGTACTAAAACCATAATTAAAAAAATACAGATTAAGAAATAGAATTAATAACTTTGTTAATCTGTTTATCCTAGCATTAAGAAAATATTCCAAATAAAGTGTTTCACTTGTTTTTAGTCAAAAAAGTGCATCTTGCAAAATTGTTCATAGAAAACAAAATGTTCTAGAGATCTGTGACTTGATTCATGTGAAAGGGCAGCCATAGCAAATGTAGAGATGCAGCTGTTGTTTTTCAAAAAGGCAAATCTTAATAAATTAGACATTTTAGAAAACAGCATCTGCATAGTAAAGACTGACCTTCATTTTAGGGGTTTATTAGGGTTTTTTGGCAGGGAGGGGGCTTGTTTTTTTCCCTCTGGCTGAATAAAATTCAGTGGATTTATTCTATTTGAACTTAAGCATATGATATATGCCTGTCCTACAAATTATATACAATAAGAAACTATTGATTAGAAGAGCAGTGATAAATTTTTCTGTAAGACAAAAGAATACAGGGATAAAGAAATATTAATACTGAAATTCATCAAGGAGAGGTTTCAAATAAGTTTCAAGATAGTATTATTATTTCTGTTAATTAATCTGGAAAAAAAGAAAGCAGGGACATATTAATAAATATTTTTAATGACACAAGATTAAAGCAATTTAAAATACAAAAGACAACATGTGTATTATGGAGATATAATTGCTTGACTTCGTAGCAACTTACATTATAGAAATGGGAGCTAGGAAAGATCTAAACCAATCAAGATAGTTTGGTAATGGATTAATAAAGACCTTTTTCTGTTTATTGAGAAGAACAAGGAGATATTTGAAAGACAAGATTATGGATTATCAAAATGGTTTTTTGCTTGCTTGTATGTGGGATGAGGAAATTTTACATGTACCTCAGTTACATTCAAATACAGACTCTAATAATTCCTAATACAAGTCACTTGTAATCAGCAGTGTTTTCTCTCTCAGCCTAGACCTCAGCATGGAATAATGTGTTTCCCCTCACAGAAAGGATTATTAGCTCAGGAAGTATATAGCAATGTGCGGAGGGGTTGTTATTGTTCAGAGCTAGATTGTATTTAGTAGGGCACAATGACACACCGTGGGGTTTTTTACACCTATCTTCAAAAGATCTTGGGGTTTTCTTATCTTTTATGGAATAGCTATAAATCATCAATATAATTTGGTCTTAGAAATATATACAGAGCTCATGTGCATCAGTCAACATTTTCAATAGCAATGAGAAAACACGTGTCTTTACACATGGCATTAAAATATTGCATATAATTTTCATCAACCACATTAAAGAAACAGGAATTCAAACTGGAGCAAGGCTTAAATAATTGTTTTAAAAATAGAGAAGCTATACTGAAGCTGCTCAGCAGATTTTAGGACTCCTCACCATAGTTTATACTATAAGCCATAGGACTGCAAGATTTCAGATACTATTGTAACTTCAGGTTACAATACTGATTTTGTACCTCTTCAGGTTAATACTGATTTTGTACCTCTTCTTTAGAGCTGGCCCTCATAAGAAGATGCAAAGGCTTTTTATATAAAAAATGCTTGATATTCATATATCATGAACATGGTAGTTTTTTAGAGGCCAAGTTAGCATATTCAAATAAATAGAAATGGATGTTAAAAATGTGGTCATTTTCCATGGGAAAATTTCAAAGACTGTTATAAAGAAATTTAAAAAAGAAAGATTTTTTTTAATGGGAGATGTTTTCCATTTGCAGTTAGCATGTTTTTCTTTCGTTACAGAAGTTTCATCAAATAAAACTTTTGAGCTTTGAAATGAATAGCAATTTCTGCACCATAAGCATCTAAAACAATCAAAAATGCAGCCTATCCCTTTTAAGACCAAGAAAATCAGGGAACTGGCTTTTCAATGGAAGATAAAGCTGAAGCAGAGCATCAATTGATTAAAAAAGTGGAAAATTCAGCATCTCTTTTGAGGGAAAGAGGTGCAGTAGCAAATGATGTTAAGCCTGGTGTTTGTGCTTGCCTGTAGATACAGACAGCGGGAGAGTTCTCCCCGCTGAAGTAATGAATAATTAAAACATGCTTAGAACCCAGCACACAGAGTGGCAGGATGCTATCAGACTAGCTGTTGGTGGTGACAAAAATGGCACCCTGTTGGCAGTTAATGTGGAGGTATGAGTAATGTTGGCTCTTAGTACAAAAGAGCTGAGAGCACCTAAGTCAAGGACTTTATTTTCTGATGGTTGTTATAGCACGCAAGGCTATGCAGAAGTGTGATGTTATAGTACCTAGTAAGTTGTTTTCTTCTGATCTTCAGAGATTCAGAATAAATAATGCTAGCTTGAGACAGAGATATAAGATGATCTATTGATGGTTTTTTTCAGCCTTGTTTTTATTTTAATAATTTGAGATTTTTCCCAGTGAGAATTAAAAACTATGATAGCAGATCATTTTTTTCTAACTGTATATTCATACTGATGCATGTGATACATTAAATCTTGGATAAACATATTTATATATTTATATATTTATCACTTAGTACACAGGGACTTGTAACTACAATCAATAGGCAAACATCAACTAAGAGCAGCTGGTTTCTTTACTCCTCTGATGAACCAGCAACTTAATGTCCTTTTGAGCTCTGGAATATAAAATTTATTTCTAGTTAAGGATACATAAAATACATATAAGGGAGACATTGAGCTATCATTTAACTTTTTCAGTTAACAAACTAGAAAAATATAAAATTATATTAAACAGGATATTGGATCATAAGAAGACATGTAGTAGTAGTTTCAGGAGTCTTTAAAACTGAGTGTGGTTTGTATAGATATTTTGGAGAATGCCTGCTTTTTCAGTTCTCTGGCTCCAAAAGGCCAAGAGATTTGACAGCCAAGAAGTGTGTACTCATTCCATTATTCTTGCAATGCTGGAAGAATGGTAGTTCCCTGGACTGCATACAGGTTTCAAGGATTTTCACAACATGGAAGTGTGATTTTTACACTATTTAAAAATATATAAACATATTTTTTAAAAAATGAGAAATAATAACTTCCAGGCAGAAGCATAAATCTACACATTTTGTGAAGAAGAAGCAAAAAAGAGCCTCAGCAGCACAAAAAATAATACCAGTAAGGAAATGTGAACTTTGGAAATTGTTCAGAGAATTCAGTTGACTACAACTCATTGAAACTGGTTCATTAACGTCCCTCTCATATTATGCTTTATTTTAAATTCTCTTCTAATATAAAATAAGAGGATATTATGCCTTTCTAATACAACTGAAAATGATGGTTCTGAGTCTTGCCAGAGAAAATTGTAACAAATGCAAGTATTTCCACAATGCAGAATGTGGGGTGTTATTTCAGTCCTTGCTTTATCCATCAACAGGTTACAATTTCTGTCTCATTTTGGTTTTGTTGTTTCTTATCAGAGTGTTTGAAACAGAAAGGAAGAGTGGAATTTATGTCACTTAACTTTTGACATTTATAAGTCTAACCTGATTAACTACAGCTTGATTCAGCTGTACACACATAGGCACCTCATGTCACTGGGATATCCTGAAGAATCTCACTCCTTCCCCATCTGTCAATCCAGGAGTACCTGTGTTCTGTGTTGTAACTCATAATCCTATGAAGATATCACAGTTAAGCCAAATTTTTGCTCCCCTAGGTCTCTGTTTATGCAGCCCATACTTCCTCAGCTTCCACATGGTACTGATGTAGGAAAAAGGCTGTTGAAGTCGAGATGGGCCACCTGCTTTCTCCTTCTCCTGGTACCCCATCATTTAGCAGTAGAAAGCACTCAGTCTGGTCAAGAAAATTTGGCTTTGTAAACTATATTTTTACTTTGTAATTACTTTGTAAACTTCCTGCCCATCATGCATTTGTGAATGCACTGAGACAACATGCTTCATGATCTTACTAAGAATTGAAGCAAAATTACATGGCTTTTAGGTTCTTGAGTTCTCCTTTAAAATAGATACAGCATGATTTTCTGAGTTCTTAGTGAAAACTCCTGAATAGTAGGATTTTTCATAAATGATTGCAGTAGTCCAATTCCATCAGCCAGTTCTTTCGACACGCTCAGCTGAATTAAATGCTCAAGCCCTCAAAAAAAAATTAAAATACTTAATGATGATTTATGGAGCTTTTACCACCTCTGTTTTTCTGTTCATTTCCTGTAAGCTTCCTTTTTACATTTTAGCTCATGAATAAAGTTTCTTGCTTAATAAAATAAACTATCTTCCAAAATGGCAAGACTTCTTGAGTCCATTCTCTTTGCCACATGAACAAAACTAGATTTCTGACCACAGAATCTTCTGATTTTCATCCAGAGATATAAAAAAATATGTCTCTGGCTTCATGCTGAAGCCCTATGCAGGCAGGGAGCTGTGTTACAAGAATGTGACGCTCTCCTCTATCTTTATTCTTCTATAACAGTCTACACTCATTCCTCTATAGCACCTGTTGTGCTATTGTGCCAAGTTCCTGTGATTCCCATCATTGCATAAACTTGCCTCAGTTCAAGAATTTCTACTTCTTCCTCTTTATTTTGTTAAGTACTTTGTGTTACTGTACAGATGCTTGAAAGGAGCTGCTTAATGTCTTCTCTTCTGAGAAAGAATGAGTCCTCCTTATTCTATGAGGAACTCCTCTTATATAATGTTGGATCTTTGTGTCCATCATCCAGTCAACTATGCTGATTCTTTTCTTACTAGGTAAATAAGTTTGAGTTTACCGGTCTTTTTTAGGTGTATTTTAATCTATCTCCAGTATCCTCCTTCATCAAAATATGCCTAATAGGCCAAATAAATATGCAGGCAGGTGTTCTATTACTGCATATGAATGTTCCTACCACAGTCTTTCCCTTGAATAGAGAAGAAGAAATTACTGTGGGGGAAAAATAAACAAACAAATTAAAACAAACCATAAAAAAAAAAAAAAAAAGAAACCAAACCAAACTGTTCAGTCATGCAGAATTGAGTGCTCCTCCTTCTCAGTTTCAAGAACCACAAATGTTTTCTCTTCAGTTACAAGTGAAGAGCAGGAAATTCTCTTGCTCTAAAAAGCCCACCTGAGAGCTTTTCTTACCTTCTTGCTTGTCTTCTCTTAGCCTTCCTTCCTACCCTCTGTTACTGGACTCAGGCTGTTGCCTCTTATAGCTCTTTCAGGAGATGTTTATCTTCTTCTCTCATCCTGGGTGTTACAAAGCATGTTTGCATTTTCTTTTCTTCCTTCTCTTCAGCACCACGGCATCTGTATCAGAGCACACATTGCAGATGGGACATCCCCAGTGCTGTTCCTGGCCCTGCCCCAGGGAGGAACAGCAGGCACACTCTGTATCTGAAGATACAGGATGAGACACTCAGACTCAGGATTTTATCTTCCTTTTTTCTACTCTCTTTCTCAGGTATTAAAATGATGTGCATTGAGACAAGAAAAAAATAAAAACTCCGTTTTGTCATGACAACATCTTGCAAATTATATAAAAATGACATTAAATTATATTGAAAACTTATACCAGGCAACTTAAAATCTCTCTTCTACATAAAAGTAAAATGAGCTTATTTTATTTGGTTCTTTAAATAATAAAAAAGGTATTTCAGTTGTATACATGATATTTTATTTTTATTTCCTATAGTGAAATTTCTATTATTGCACTGCCTGCAAAAAAAAAGTGGATTAAAAATATGCAGAAATCAGAGCAGAAACTATAGTTTTATACTTTTACATATACTTTGACTATTACCTGCTGGAACTGTGAATGTCAAAGCTTTTTACAATTTTCAGAAGCAGAGAATGTAACTTTTTTTTCTAAATAAAAAGTACATTTTGTAATGTGTTTGAAAAAAAAAGATTGGTCATTGAAGCACGTAAAATTGCCATCATTTCCCAAGAGTTCGTTATTAAAAAAAAGGAAAAGTCTTTGAATCTCTGATAAGACTCTCTTCTATGTGAAAGATCCATGTAATACATACCAAAAAATCCCACTGTGACTATATGTACTTCCCCCATATGCACACTGTGTGACTCACAATTGTAAACCTACAGGCTCTATATCATTAGCAGAAAGAAATAACAACACATTTGGAAATAAGTACTCATTTGGGACTCATTTGGAATGATGGAGCATGCTTTTTTTTGGAAAAAGTGAAAGAATAGACTAGATAATACTAAGGAAGGATGCTGGCAGAATGAGGGGAAGGACTGGAAAAATAAAATTATTATCAGCTTGTGTGAAAAAAACAAAAGTCTTTTTACTCCCTTCTCCTCTAATTAAGTGTGACTCATGAATTAATATGTAAGTAATAATCATGAAATAGTTTAATTCCATAATTTCATTAATTTTCAACATAATTCACAAACACTTTTAAAGGAGAAATTACCAATTGGGTGTGGGAGAAATAATTTACTAGGTATGAGGGAATGCATGTAAAAATTCAGATTTCTTATAAACTGTGCTCAATGAGATGAAAACATCTCAACTACCAGTGCAAAGAGCTCATTCTCCTATTTTCTCTCAAAGTCCTAGTCCTTGTTCTTTACATTTACCTCTTTTTGGTTTATTTTTAACTTAATTTTTTTCTTTATTTTGCACATTTGAAATGCACAAATTTCTCAAGTATTTAAAGGTTTCAGTCAAAAAAGTCTAATAGGAATTTGATCACTGGGATTAGACATGTTCTCCTGATGAACCCTGTCTCTTTTCTCTGTTGGTAAGGAATTTAAATAGCTATACCATCATTCACCTTTACTTTTCTCAATAGTTAACAACATAATAATGCATATCAACATTTCACATACTTTTGCTTTATTTATCTTACTGTATTTTACTGTAGTTTACTTTTTTTAATGCTGGTGATATTTTTATCACCTTTCTTGAAAAATAGAATTATTTGAATTTCAGCTCCTACTTATTCATTCTGGATTCTCATTAAATTTGACATGAAGAAATAAAGTCAATCATCAGTACTGAAGACAGGTTTACAAAATTCTCAAAATGACATAGAGAAATGTATTCTAACTAGCGAAATATAACAGCAATAGGAACAACAGTTTTATGGCTTGATAAATCTCTAATATAAGTATGATTTTGAATATATGAAGTTAAGCTATGCATTAGCTTAATTCTCATTTACAACCTGTAGTGATTAGCTTTTAGTGTTGAGAAGAATAGACCTGATTCTTAACTTTCAGTGTGAAATTTAATCTCTATGGTGTGGGAATCCTAGGACCTAAGAGTGATTCCAAATTCCTCCTGGGATAAGCATGTACTCAAAAAAAAAAAAAAAAAAATTAAAGTTCCTGCTAAGAAGGAATCTTTACTGTTAGTGTTTTGTGACATGCAATTGTTTTAACAGCCAAAACATGAATTTGTTTCTAAGTCTTAGGCTAAGGCTTTATCTTCACAAGTTTAATTTAAACATATTAATTAGTACTTTAATCATTAGCAATTTAGTTATTTGCATGGGATCGTGGACAAAACATATATCTGATTTATAAGTTATAGTGCATTACAGAAACTGATCATTCAGATACTAAATGACTGAAAGTAATTCATAGGCTAATTCAGTATTACTGAAATTAATATTGTAACTGTAGTGAGATTCTAAGAAAATAACTGCTGCAAGGATCATCTCCATTGTACCAGACTTCTCTAATTTCATGTATACATATTTGTGTGTATATATACATATAAATATTCATGTATGTTGTTTAGTTGTTCTTCTGTTTTCATTATCTTATGTCATACTGATGTTATTTTTTCAAGCAACCAAGATGCAAACATAGTGTCTACTAAAAAACAAGGCAAGGGTGAATCAAGAATTGAAAGCAAATGTTTATTCTCTTTCCTTCAGTTTCATAATGGGGCCTGATCAGCACAATCAGAACCTATTTATTTATAAACATTTAGTCTAAGAGTGCAACTGATTAACAAAGGCAGGGTTTGCTAACCATTCACAGATTTACATAACAATTAGGAAAAATAAGGTGTATTTTTAAGGATCTATTAAAACAATCATGGAGTAGTTATATAAAAATTTCTTGTAGTGTATGTATTCTGACTAGCTATAACTGCACATTCTCTTCCAAGTTTTTTCTACTGAAAATTTTCAAGCTGTTTATTAGTAAGATACCAGCTTTATTCTTCAGTCTCCCAAGCTCAAAAAGAATACTTGTGAAGATCTAAAGAGAATTAGAAAAACATGGCACAGAGAAAACAACATTGAGAAGTCATATTAAAAAAAAAAAAAAACAACCCATGAAAACTCCTTTAATCTCATTCCTTTTCTTAACCCAAATCTGCTTCCTCTGTTAGACCATTTAAACATGAATATTTGAGAAAGGATGCATTGAGTAGTTCTGATAAGAGTAGCTTTACTCCATTTCTTACATGAAAGGGGTTGAAGTAGGAGAGAGACACAGAATCCAAATAGACACACACAAAGGATGCAGAGGAGAAAAAAGGAGGAGAGAAATTTACCAAAGGCACAATCATTTAATTTTAATCATGACAGCAGGGTCAGATTCTGTGCCTGATAACTGGGGGAATAAAAAGTTTGATGTAATTCTGAAAGAGAGATCAACATATATTAAAGTCAGAAGGAATCCACATAGAAAAACCACGAATTCTGTGGGATGAGAGCATTCCTTAACAAGAAAGCAACAGAAAGGAATAAGGAAAAATGATGATTTGTGTTAACCTCAGCTGGCCACCAGACACTCACCAAGCTGCTCTACCACTCCCTTAGCTCACCAAGGCAGGGGAGAAAAGATTAAAAACTTGTGGGACAAGATAAAGGCAATTTAATGATGGAAAGCAAAGACTCTGGG
This sequence comes from Leptocoma aspasia, assembly GCA_013399835.1. Taxonomy (NCBI): domain Eukaryota; kingdom Metazoa; phylum Chordata; class Aves; order Passeriformes; family Nectariniidae; genus Leptocoma; species Leptocoma aspasia. Next base: position 78,797 of record VXAX01006772.1, read on the forward strand.
GAAGTAAAGCAAAATAGATCAAAAATATTTATTCTTTACTTCTCATCAGCAGTTGATGTCTAGAGATTTCCACAGAAGTAGGGCCTCAGTACACATCACAGTTACTTTGGAAGACAAACACCCTAGAAATGAACCCCCCACTCCCCTCACTCCTCCTTGCCCACTCCCAGTCTACTCCCCTTGGCGCTGGGTGCCGGAGAGGCTGGTCAGAGAAACAGCTGTGATGTTGTCTAGGCACTGCTGAGTGATAGCCAGAACACTGGTGTATTATCAGTGCCATTCTAGACATAAATATTCTCTTTGAATTGTTCCCTTTGGATGTGGACAGCTCTTAAAAAATTGTAATTATGAGAAGGGACTTACTTTTGAAAAGTAAGTGATTAGTAATTTGTTATTCCTGCCTCATATTGGCATCAAGTAAGCATTTCAGTATTTCACTTCCATAATAAAACCATCTTTGTCTTTTAAAGATATCTTCTTGTTAGGTAAGTGTTTTGGTAGTTCATATTCTCAAAATAAGTCAGTGTCAGGAACAACATGTTTTGTTCTTTGAGGAGACATGTCTGTTCTGCATATAACTCTTGATCACATGGTTCTATCCTTGCAAATTGTCACTGATTTAGAACTTATAGCTAAAGACTTCTAAGAGAAGTTTTTTACAAAGTAAACAGAAATTCTTATGGGCAGTTAGAAAATCTCATGTGAATCCTTTCATCTTTGTCTTAGAAGAAAAAGAATAACAGAAATAGAAGCCAGGTGGGGGGAGGTTTCTATTAAATATGTATAAATGCATGTATACAAATCTAGAATTGCTGTAATGTGAAAGAAATCAACAACTACTGGAACAATAACTTGAACAATAATTTAACAGAATTAATTAATTCCAGAAGGAAATATAAACAAGTGTAACTATAGAACTCATCTTTATAACAACTAATATTATAAAAAATGAATTATTTTGTTTTTTGCAAATAACTCTTTTTCCCACAGATAATGAACTCTCCACCTTCTATTCTTAACCTTTTGTGGTATTATTATAATCCAGAAAATAAAGACTTTCTGGGTCACATCATTGTCATGCTTTGTACATTTTTCAACTGTCAAATTAAAATGTGTAATTTAAATAAAAATCAGAAAAATAGTTCTGTAAATGTGCTCTGAAAAATAAATATCTCCCTTGAAAAATCTAAAGCTGAAACACTTTTATAGGCACCTCTACCTCTGCCTCATGCTCTTCTTACAAGTGCTGCTTTCAAAAATGTTGAGATAATGAAACCCCAGCAGATTTTTAAGCTTGTTATTATAAATGTACTTTTTATATTAACTGGGATGGGGAAGGGGGAGTCAAAACACTAAAATCCTAAAGGGGACAGACAGATAAAAAGACAATTTGATTGAAAAACATGAATGTCTGTTCCAATGTGAAAATGAAATCTCACAGACTCTTTCTCTTTCTGTAAGTGTTCTTAGCACTTGCTAGCTTTGCTATTTAAAACAAATTGTAAGTCTAAATTGTGTGCATGCTGAACTGAATCCATCTGGAAATACTTTAGATGACAGAAAGCAACTTGACAGTGTCTCATTTATGAGTTTTTCACCAAGAAATAAAGGAAGAATAGGTGTGGAAAACTAGGCAGTTTCTGGATAATATCACGTACATAAAAAGGTTTCTCTGTATTAAATGGATGATTCTTGAGAATATGTCAGGAAAACCTTTTGAATTGTAGCTCAGATTTTGTGTAGTAAACAAACTTCATTTCTGTAACATTATCTCTGAAATACTGGCTGTACTACACTTAAATTAAGCTTAATGATTAATATGTACATATGAGCATTACAGGCATAATTTCCTTCCACCTACTGAACTACAACTGGACAGTGATTTCTCTGACATTTGATTTGGTGCTGTTGCTAAGGCACAAATTACACTGAGCAATAATGAAGAGCTGTCATTTTGGTGTTTACCTTTGGCTCAGAGCACTTAGATATTTATTTTCTTTGCAAGGTCAAATTGCTTCCCCTTTTACAAATGTGCAGAAACAGATCAGATTTTATATGGAAACCAAAAAAGCAATAATAATTGTGGACTTCTTTTACTTAAATTACTGTGCTGCAATCCAAAGTGAAAAAAAAAAGGCAACCTAAAAATATTGTAGTATTAGGGGGTAAGGGGTGTTTTAAGAAACTATGTTCATCATACCCTTGCTACTCTCTATAATCAAAATATTTCAATCTGTGCAGAATTAAATTTGCATTTCTCTCTGGTTTAGAAACAAAGGGCTCCAAACTGTACACTTTGTGATTTTATTCAATATATTGAAATAAAATAATTGATACTACTTTTCTTCCGTGGACTATGAAAAATAAAAGTTTCTATGTTTCTTCCTCTAACAAAACCCGCTGGCTTCAAAAAGATTTCTTAAAAAGGGGGAGATAATCTATTTCTGTATAAAGAGCTCACTGATTAAAAGCAATCCCAAATAAACATACATGAGCATTTTTTGGTTGGACTCCAAAACTTGAACTGAATTTAGATTTAGTATGAAATGAAAAAATTGATTGAGTAAATTTGACTGAAATCAACAACACACATTTATATGTATTACTCGAGGACTTAACAGAAACCATATTTATAGAATCATAAACCATAGAATCAAATATAATAGATTCATGGAATAGTTTGTATTGGAAACAAATTTTAAAGATCATCTAGTCTAACCCCTCAGCCTTGGTAGTGCAATAGATCATACTGCTCAAACCCGCATTCAATCTGACCTTGAATGCTTCCAGTGATAGGACATCCACAGTTTCTCTGGGCAGATCAGTCCAGTGTCACTATTCCTGTTGTAAAAAAAAATATTAAAAAATTATTCTTTATGCCAAATTTAAATCTAATCATTATCAGTTTGGAGCCATTCCCCATTGCCCTGTCCCTATTGGCCTTTTTAACAAGTCTTCCTCCATCTTTCTTAAAAGCTTCCTTTAAATACTAAAGAGTGTCATTGTTTAACTCAAGCAAGCAACTAAGCATTTGTGTCTTCCTAAATCTTTTACTTCCATGTCCAAAAATATAACTTTCCATGCTTATCCTCCTGTGGCATCTGAATGTAGAATAGGAACAAGTAGGAGAAAGTTATCAAGGCAGACAAGGTAATCTCTTCCCATTTAAAGTCATATTGGTATTAATGATACACTAACAGAATCCTGTCCCCACTGACATAATTGCTGGTTTGTAGCTTGTAACAATAAAGGGGAAAAATATGAAGAAAGACTATAAGGGAATCACAAAAAAAAGTTCTGGAAAAGGAGATTATTATAAAATTATCATAAGATTTAGCTGAAAGATAACTGAACTGGTATTAGCTCTGAGTCAATTGACACTTTAAGTGAAAGAGCTGGTGACTGCAAATGGTGAAAAAAAAGGTCCCCTGTTCTTTAAGTGTCATGATCAGGCTTTTTTGAACTGATGACAACCTTAACTCTATGTCGGAATAAAGCTTACAGCTCAGTGATAATCCATGACAGGTGACAGATCTTGTCTGAGACACTAAAAATCTTTCCTGTACTCAATACTTTTTATTCTGTCCGCATTGTTTTCTTTTTATTTTCTTTCTCCTTTTTCTCCCACTTGGCAAGCTATGAGTGTAATATGCTTTTCTTCTGGGCAGCATATACGTAACCCCACAACTCTTCTGTCTCTATTATCTATAAGCATAAATCTTAGGACAATAGTTTCTGAGCCGTGGTGGAAGAAATTATTTATTTAAAAACATAAAATTTTGATAAATTCTGAGTTTTAAAAGAGCAGAAATATATATTTAACATTCAAGTTTTTAATTTATGACAGTGAAAAACAATGATGAAAGTACAGTATCAGATCACAAAATGTGCTTGCAACATGATTTTATTCCAAATGCAGAAACAAAAATAGGAAAAATGAGAAAGACTGACAGACAAAAAAACCCCAAAACCAAAATAACAAAAAAACCTCAACCAAACAAACAAAAAAACAATGCCTAGGGAAATTAAATTTTGACTGGACATGTATCAAGCTTTTTAGAGAATAAAAGATGTTTTTAAAAGCGATATTAATTTTAATGGTTTAAAAATGTTAATATGATGCCTATTAAAGCATATAACTCTGTCAGCATTGAGTTGTATAATTCGCATTAGTACCAATAGTAGTTATGCATACAACTAACATATTTCTTCTGATCTTAAGGGAAAAAATCTCTAATTTTTGGGTATTACTTAACCACTAGACTATAGCAAGTCTTAAGGCAACATAACAGTCCATTGAAAAAACTCTTATTTATGCATTTCATGGTGGTGAATTCTAATGGATCAAGTAAAAGCTGTCTTCTTAGTTTATAATTTTGATTTCCATTTCTCTTCTGAATCTTTACAATCATTACCAATCTGGTTCAGGTACATGATTACATAGTTGTCAAGATAAAATTCTACAAGCAATTTTTTCTAAAGGAAGGATAAGCTTCTACAGACTCTTGGCAGCATTATTATGTCTCAGTTTACTGAAATTCACTAAAGTAAAAAATGTGCTAGGAACAAGACTAATATCTCTTAATCATTTACAGCTATCAAAAACCCTTCTTTAACACAAAGTGTACAGTGAAGCATTCATAGTATTTCTTCAAAGTTTTTCCCCTGGTACCTGCAACTTAGAAGAGTAAAAAGAAGAGAAGGATTTTGTGCTAGGAAAATTACCTTGCTGGATGCATTTTTGTTTACATTTTTTTCATTATAATAATCAATTTATAGGCCAAAGACATTTTTATTTCAAGTAACATTTATCTAGAACTCTCAGAAAGCTTAAAGAAATTAATATCTAACATCAAAATTCAGTTGCTCTTCCTTCCTATTTCCCCATATTGAGTGAGAGCAGCAAGGTTTTGGTAGTATGGGCACTGCAGAGGTGGCTTCTGTGACAAGACACTAGAAAGCTTCCCCTGTGTCCCACAGAGCCAGCGCTAGAGGCCTCTGAGAGAGACCTGCTGCTGGCCAAGGCTGAAACTATCAACAGTAGTGCTAGTCCCTCTGACCTAATATAGTTAAGAAGGGGAAAAACCTGCTATGTGACAGCATCCAGAGAGAGGGATGAGAGTATGTGAGAAACAGCTCTGCAAACATCAAGGTCGGTGAAGAAGATACAGGAGAAGGAGCTACAGGTGCCAGAGCAGAGATTTCCCTGCAGCCCACGGTAAAGACCACGCTGGAGCAGGTGGGTGCCCCCAGAAGGCACTTGACAGGAGCTGTGGCCCTGTGAACAGAGCAGCCCACACTTTTATCAAGTTTGCTGGCAGGATCTGCCACCCTGTGGAGGACCCACTCTTGAGCAGTCTGCTCCCGAAGGACTGCATGCCATGGAAGGGCTCCACGCTGAAGCAGTTACTGAAGAGCTGCAGGCTGTTAGAAGGACATGTTTTAGAAACTCATGGAGGATTGTTTCCTGCGGGAGGGATCCCCACACTCGAGCAGGGGAAGAGTGAAAGGAGTCATCCTCTCAAGAAGGAAGAGCAGCAGAGACTATGTGTGATGAACTGACTGCAGCCCTCATTCCCCATCCCCCTGCAATGTTGTGGGGGAGGGTGTAGAGAAACAAAATCAGGAGTGAAATTGAGCCCAAGATGAAGAGAGGGGTGAAAGACAAGAGATTAAGATCTAGGTTTATTTTTCATTTATTAAAATCAAATCAGAGTGAGGCAATAAAATTTATTTTCCCCAAGTTTTTTGTTCCTGTGATGGTAATTGCTGGGTGATTTCTGCCTGTCATTATCTCAACCCATGAGCTTTTAGTTATATTTTCTCTCTCCTGTCCAGCTGAGGAGGGAATTAATAGAGCAGCTTTGGTAGGTACCTGACCTCCAGCCAGGGTCAACCCACCACACCCTCTATTCCAGAATAACAGCAATAGCTGCCACTGGCATTATTTGTGGAGCTGCAGCTATACAAAACTGCAAATGCACTACCTTTTTAAAACATACCTTTCTTATAAAGATGGTTCCTGCTCAAATAAGAATTTCTGTTTCTTAATCTTTTTATGTTAGCATGTTCTTGATGCATGCTCAAAGACTTGGAAAGCTCTTTCAGTATCACCTTCCAGGAAATAATTGCATGAAAACAACAATAAGTCAAAACCTTACCTGCGTGTTCTTGGCTTGGTACAAACTGGCAATCTAAATGCACAGCAGTTTTTTGGGAATACGCTATCTGACAATACATTGATCCCAATTTCTATATCAAATTCTCTCTTACCAAAGCATCATATCTGGAGTGAACACAATAGAGATCTAAAATCAATTTTTTTCCCCATTCATTATATATTTTCTAATCTCTTCTTTTAGAAATGGAGAAAGCTTCCAGACAGAGAAGCTGAGGAGCTTCTCATTTAGGATAGTTCTTCCTAGAAAAATGTTTGACTGTCTGAAAATAGAAGTCCCGTCTGTCATTTCCAGGTGTTTAAAAGACTTCAAGAACATATTAGAACTCAATGAAATATATGAGCCATCCAAAGCTCAGGGCCTTGAGGTGCAGTTCTCCTGAAACTGAGTTGATCCATCTGAAGACAGGCTGTAATAATTGACATATTAGGGGCTATCTTATCTCCTCTCTCTCCTTCACAGGACACAAATATCCATCTCACACTGAAAGGAATAAGGGGACATTTTTGTGATAGAGTGTAGTGATGCCACCACAGTTGCAATTCAGAATTAACAGCCATTTCTCAAAGGCAGATAAGCACAAGCAAAGAAACCTTAGATCAAATGCAAAGAAAAAATTCCTTTTAATGACAATAACTCTAAGATATCTGACAGTACAGTGCAGAAGATCAGAGAGAACAGTACAGCACACTTGAATATGAAACAGCAGCTTCTGTGCTGCACATGCTTTACAGAGAGCTCCGTTGTGCTGCCAGTTAATGTGCCTTCATCAGGCTTTTTACACAACCATAACAGCAATCATTTGTTGGTCAATCTAGACCTCTGTTCCCTGGTATTACCTCGGTGCTGTAATTTCTAGGCTCCTATTATCTTGCATTCCTGGGGACAAATGCTACAGTCGTGTGACTATTTGCTCATGCATTCTTATTCTAAAGGCATCAGGTATTTGAAAACAGAAAGAAATTGAATGCACATACACTAATTGTCAGCATCTAGTTACAGCAAAGTTATTAGTACTGGTTAGATTTTTCTTTTTTAAATTTGGGCAATAAAACTACATTTTATAAGGTTTGTAATATTTAGCATAAAAAGTGCTGCTTCTTAATGATGTAACTGATATTGACTTGCATAGTGCTAACAACATAAATTAATTATGAGTTTCAGAGGAATTACTTGCAAGAAACTACAATTAATATGGGAGTATTTACCAGGTAAATCTTCTTTTATAAATGAGTGTGATGTAATAGCTAAGATGTTAGAATACTTTCATTTATTTATTCCCTTAGGAAAAATTCAAGAGCAAAACAGAAATCAGTAAAGATAATATTGTGGAGTTGATATGTCTGACACAAACACTGTTTACTTCAAATAAGACAAATCTTCATTGAATTAAGTTACTGAGGGTATTTAATAATGACAGAACTTAAAGTCATTCACTCCAAAAAAAATCTCAGTTCTGTCTTCATGAGGTAGTCTTCCCACATGTATATGTTAAATTTTAGCTCAAAATGAGAGCCCCCAAAGCCTCCTCCACCAAAAACTTGCAATTTTGAAAGCCTTAGCCCAGTCTTTCCTGACAACTTATTCTTTAGCTCTTTTTCTTTGCTTTGCTTCTTTCTGAGCAGCATGAATAAAGTTTCTTGATTTGTCATTTGTACCATGATGTTGATCAAAGTAACCAGAGTAACCAAAATTATGATTAATGACTTAATTAACTTCTTCAGAAGACAGCTATGAATGTTAAATTTTCTAAATTGTTCTTTTATGTAGTTTGATTTGTTTTGATTCTCTGCCATGGTTAGCTCTGTTCCACTTTCTTCTTGTTCTAGACATCACCCTATTTTTTCTAGTAATAAAAATACCTAAACATAACTGCACTAAATTGAGGAGAATCATATTGATCTAAATGGAGGTGGTTCCTGTAGTCATCTGGCCATGACCTTGTATGAGCCTACATAAGTTATGTGTAATCCATGACATTGTGGCTGAAACTTTTTTTCTTTTTTCTTTTCATCCCCTGTTCAAAAAAAAAATCTAACAGTAATCTTCCCAGTAGCTGACACACCAACATTAAGTATCCCAGAATTTGTGTAATTGCATTATGTTTGAAAAAAAGGAACATGTCATGAACTTGTAATCTTGAAAGTTTCTAGAAGACAGACATTTTTACTATGAAGACACCATCATGACTGTTTTGAATTATCCCAGTTATTGGCAGCCTCAGCAGAAGGGCTTTCAACCAAAAGAATGTAGGAATCCAGCTAGTTGAGACAAGGCTTTTGGAAGAAAAAAACTGAACCTTGTTGGAGCAACAGTGTGAAAGAAAATCTTATATCTTCTCTCTCAGTTGAATTTACTACTTCACTTCAAACCACTTTTAATGAGTAGGGGTTTTAACTCAATTCTATATTTCTAGTGCCTGACTAAAGATTTATCATATACTATTTAAGAGGATAGAGTTATATATTTTTTAGTCCCAATTCTAATGCAAAAAAAAGCATTTTCCATCAATAGGAATCAAATGCAGGTTTTCATGGTGCTATTTTTGTATTTGTTTGACCAAAATGTTTTTCATACAGTTAAATGAATACTAGTGAATCTGGGAATGTTGTGAAAATCTAATACACTTTTATCTGCTTCCAAGGTTCATATCTGCATTCTGATCCAAGATTCTTTTCAAATGTATATTTGCAGCTACAGAACATTACTGTGAAAGCAGACACTGTGAAGTCTTTCTTAACACACAATATTCACCTAGTCTAAAAGCATTTGAAATGTCTCTGTTAATGGATAAACACTGGCTCTGAAGATTGAAAATGTGGTTCCTGCAGAAAGCGATATACACATACAAATAAGCACAAGATGTAGCTATGAAAACAATCCATTTTCAAAGCAATCAAGAGGAAAAAGGTACAATATATATGACCCTCCTCGGAAAAGAATTAGCTTTATTCAGTCTTTGTCAGCCTTTGCAGAAATGTACCAGTTTCAATCAATGAATGATAACATCTATAAAAAAACACCTCTAGGCTTGTCAAGAACATATCAAGAAAGGCGAATTAAAATCCAGTATTGAAAAATTCCACATTCCACAGAGCTAGATACGATTCTGATATGGATAAAGAGCCATCCTAGGTAGTAATAATGCATAAAAAGATTGTAAGCAGGTATAAAAACATGTAGGCCATCCTTTTTATAATGGTTATATTGTGATTATAATCACTTGAAACCTATCAGTTACAAAGGCCAAGAATTTTTTAAAAAATAAAAAAATTCAGAAGTTTCAAAAATTATATTTACCTACCTTTGATGTACATGTTGGCTTCAGACGCTTAGTACCCATTTCCATTTTTTCATTTGAAATGGAAAATAGATGCTTACATTGTAACTTCGTCTTGTCCTTCCCATTTAAGTTCATTATGTATCTGCTCTCTAAACTATTTTTTTCAGCAATATTTCTTATATTTCATAAATTATGCAAATTGAAGTTTTCATTTTAAAGTGACAATCACTATGGTCACAAACATTTGTAGAAAGACAAAAACATATCTGACATATCTCTCACAACAACAACATGTCTAACATGCCACTAATATATCTAACACTGCAAAAGAAATAAAAAGAATTTTACTCTATTGGTACATCATGTGCCAGATAGCCTAGTCAAGAGAGGGCTTACCAAGAGAGGAAGAAAGCTGCTTGGTTTAATGTTCATATGTCTCAGACAGTTACTTTGACAATCTTAATATACGCTTTCCATCCACTAATGATCACAGCAGATGGTAAGCAGATTAGAAAGACCTGAGAGAAGGAAAACAGTGATGTATTTACATTTGTGTTATACAAGAAACATCCATTCAGAGTTATTTAACGCTCTGTAGGATACTTCTTGACAATGAGGCAACACCCTGGATGCCTCTTCTATTCAATTTCTTTTTCACTTTAACTCTTAACAAAAGGCAAGGACATTTCAGGGACTGACGAAAGTTGAAACTTTTTGAATGTGTCAGCATATAACACTTCTCTTAAACCTCTCGGAATAGAGTATCTACATATCTGACCCAATTGGTCCACTTCATCCCCTTTCTGGATTGTGACACATACCAGAGCTCTTTTTTCTTATGGCACTATTAAAAAATAAAACAAACTCTGTGTTTGCTTGAATAAGCTAATCATACCTGAATACTTCCCCTGCTAGCTCTATTTCTACAGAAAACAACTGTGCTCAGTTCTTTAAGCTAAATACACATTTAAAAAAAATAATTTTCACCTTTTATTTAAAACCTAAATAATTTATTGGAAAAGATTTAATCATGGCTTTGTGTAACAGGATTTTTCAAAGTATTTCAGACTAACCTATTCATGTAGAGCTTTAAAGTGAGTCCTTTTTAAATGCAAAACTAATGAGATGTACTATTTACAGCCGCTCTAATATGCTATTTTGTCAGGATAAATAGAAACAACTACTGTACTTTACCCTTTTCATCGGTAGCTGCATAACTACTGTGATACCAAAAGCATTGTATCTGTGTTTTTAGGCTTGAAAATTGAATAGAAATAGCTTTGGTAAGGTGCTTGCTGAGTACTGTAAAGACATTATTTCCATAAGGCTTGCTGCTTCATTACTTTGGAATAGAGTACATAATCAGGCTTCACAGGATTTTTTTCCTGTGTAGATGGTTAATATTTACCATTAAGAGAAAGCAACTTTCCTGCTCTGACTCCTTCAATTTCTGCCAAATCACAGCATCTAGACAGAGTTATCTGTCTGGCAAACTTCTCCATTTGCCTTTTTTCCCTTTTTCATGTGGCTATTTGGCAGGTCTGGAGCAACACTTAGCTTAAGAAGAGTGGTTGAAAGCTGAATTTTATGGGACTGGAAATCCTAAAAATATATACAAGAGATCTCTGTAAAATGAATTTTTTTCATATGCCATTTTGTTCAGTTGGACATATGTAGTAAATCCATTTTTATCTGTTCAGCTATTCAGAATATAAACTATGTCTCTGTTTGTGTAAAGAGACACAGACCCAAGCAAGACTGGCTATGATAAATTTATCTTCAAAACAAGAAATCTTAAAGATTTTTTATATTTTCTTTGTAATCAAGATTCATCATCTATATCCATTCGTCTTCAACGCTCTGACAGGGAAGGGGACTGGAACATGGTTTACTTTGAACTGCATTCAAAATATTTCTTTGTCAGAAATAAAAAGGGTTACTGTTGAAATACATGATAATGGAAAACTATTTCTAGAGTTCTATACCTTTGCATCTTGTTTATACAAATCAGAAAAGCCATTTTCTCTAAAAAAGAATTAATTTCTCCACTGTTTCCAGATTGCTTATATTTGAACCATCCAGAAACACTCATTATAGGATGCTTACTTTAGCTTTTATTACAAGTATGAACCCTGTAGAACCAGCTATTGGTGAACTTCACCTGTGTTTTTCACTCATTTTACCTACCTGGAGAATCCATGCTGCAGAACAGACTTAATGGTTCATCCTACTAACCTCAAGCACACATATAAGAGTGCCCTTCACTGTTTATACTATTTGTAAAAACAAGTATGAATTGACAAAGACAGAGATTACCTAAACACAGGACTATTTGAGGAAGCCTAGGATGCTTAGTCTCTTAGATGACGTGTCATGAATAAATATTTGGAATTATACTGGATGAGCCTGAGACATATCTTGCAGTACCAGCTGGTCTTGATAAATTTCACTGACACCAGAGATGCTGCATTGGAGCACAGAGTATATATTTCTGCAGGTACAACCAAAGTCTGTATATACATCCTGAAGCATTCCTGCCTCCATGTAGGTGAATGCTTTTAACACTGCAAAGAATTGGGTAAAATGTTCTGGGAAAGGTGAAGTCAAGGATGCACCAGAGAGTAAAAGTGCTAAGTGTGGCAGACTGCAATCACAAAACAGAAATTTATTTTAAGGGAGGTGTCAGAAAACTAATGCGAAATAAAAAAAGATGTTGACAAATTATTTAAAATGATGGAGACTTATCACATTACTAAATTAAGACAATGCGAGGTTATTTGTAAAATCAGAATTTCAGAGTCTGCCTAATGTTAAGTTCTGTCCTTACAGCAATGAAAACCAAGGCATTAGTGAAACTACTTAGGGAAAAGGATTTCAATTCTTTTCCGGTAAGCTACATCTCTTGACTCACTGTTCATCATTATATAAATTCCAAAACTATCACAAACAAGGCAGCACTGACAAGAGCTTTTAAATAGTTAAGCACTAAGAAGCTAAGAAATATTTCGGAGTTCAGTAGTAGTTCTCATCAAAGATATTGTTATTTCAATCTCACTCTTCTAATCTAGCTTAAAGAATTTGTAATATTAGGTTGATGACCTAATATTTTCTTTCTGTAGAGAAAATTTTAATGAGATAAGCAAATGATGTGTGTTGCATGGCACAACTGAAGCATTAAAAAAATCAGTAATAAATAATCACACGTAATATATATTTTGAAAAATGAGCTTGAACAAGTCTTTAATAAAGTCATTATTTCTCTTATCATAACTCACTAAAGTTTATTTTCACTCACTAGATATAAGACAGTCAAGGACAACTGTTTTAAATTTGTCCTTGCTTGTAATTTACCATTCAAGAAGTTTCTCATAACTTTTCTTTGACTAATACAAAATAGTACTACTCTATGTGTAATTATAATATACAAAAGATTTATTTAAATTAATATAAATTCCACCCTAAAAAGATCTTGCAAAAATACTAGCTAATATATATCAGTGTAATTGCAGGGGCGGGTTTGAAGTGCCAGTATGCTGAGGCAGAACCAAACAATTTATTGTCTTAGTTAAACTCTACCATCTTTATAAAATATTTCTGTCTATCTACCTGAGCCAATGACCAAACTTGCACTGTACTGCAAGAGTTTCATATTGTTAGAGAGGCCAATGACGTCTTTTCTAGTGATTTTTACTGAAAATTTTGTGTCAATGAATGTTGTCTGAACCATTAAACTTTTTTCAGCCTGTTCCTTTAACTTTTTCCACAAACAAACCCAAAATGAAACCATAGGAATAATTAAAACTCAGGATATCTCCTAACTTTCTACTCTGTAGAATAATTTAGCATTCTGAAGTCAAGAGCAGTGAATACAACTTTTAGTTTTTATCCCCGTGTTTTGCCCTAAATATATGGCATCTATGTACAGCACAGAGGTTTTTGCCATTGTTTTGCTCAAAGAAGAGAGAGCATGTCTTACTGTACATTTTGTATATGGATCATGTGCAAAACTGCAAAAATAAGACTTTTGTCACTAAAAGTGGAGCGTATTTAAGTATCCCTTCATAGCATTCAGTCATAATTACATCAGGAACACAAGTTTTTTTGTTAATGACATTTAACTTTCTAAGCAAACAGAACTCCCTCTGCCCCGCCCCCTTTCAAATGCAGAATGGTATGACAGGCACCTAGAGTCCTCATCAGTTTGGACAAACGAGGAACAAGAGAGACAAACCTGGAATGTTCCCCCTTTCAGGTGACAAGAGTGTCTCACAGAGGTAACTGTACTTCAGTGCTTATGGATCAGAAAGCTATTCCCATTCCTGAATTTTACTTTAAATTGGTCATTTGTGCATTACGTATGGGAAGTTCCTATAACAGGGGCCAACAGCCATGGAAGCAGATACTTTGTTTTTAAGAAACACAATCAAGACTTCAGAGTCCCAGCTACTTCAGATTAATGTCTTTTGCACCTATCCCATTTCTCATTTGAAAGAAGTTGTAAAAAATATATACAATACAAATATAATGGATATAATTATATAAAAACACACACACACTCTGTACCTTCTTTATCCCTCCTCTAATTCTACAGCAAGCAAGGCGAGTAGAGTCTGAATGTAACTCTTAACAGAAATGTTTACACAAAGCCAGACTTTCTAGAGATAAGAAGCATGAAACACACGTTCCAAGAGAGCTTCATAACATAAGAAACTTGTCTGGTAAAGGACTATTCCTCATACAGCGGCCACAAAGACTGAGACACTAATCATCCATTGCAAAAGTTTAATGAAATGGCCGTACTGTTTCAGATATTGACTAATACTGAGGGAAGAAGAAAATACCCTTTGTTTGCAGCTGCTCTTCCCACAAATTAATATTCAAATTTAAAAAAACTATACAGCCCAGCAGTTATCATATAATAAACCTATACTGTACATACCTGAAATTAAAATTTCACAATATCATTTAAATAATTAATACATTATCATTTTTGTCTACTGAAAACAGCAACATAAGATAACTGGCAAATAATAATTTAAAAAGCAAAAAAACCTTGGGATTAAAGAAAATGCATTAAGATAAATACATTAATTTATATTAAAAAGTTATCAAAATCCTGTTGTAGTGCCATATCTCCCAAGCATTATTGTCTTCCCAACCACCTAAAACCAAGCTGTCAAAACAAAAACCACACACCCCCCCACCAAAAAAAAAAACCCAACCAAAACCAAAGAAAAAACCAGAAATACCTATTACCTGCAAGATGGTAAAACAGAAACACAAAATGAATGATATCATTAAACACCTGCATATGTACACTATACCTAAAAATTTCACACATCTTTTTATCAGTCCTCATTTCTGTTCCTAGCACTTTAATGCCCTTGCGTGGAGTGACTCTGAGATTTCTGCTCAGGCCACTCATTAGCAGAGCAGCACAGCCTATGGCCTCTCCTGCTGAGTGCACCTGTGACTCCTTAAATTCATTACAGCTGGGCAGGGGCTGGGGCAGGAGAAAGCAGTTTGACTGTAACTAATATTCACAGTGTGTCTTTCATCCTATCTTGTACACTGAATTAGGAACAGATATCATTATCTTTTCTGGCCTGAGTGTAAGAATGTCTGTAGTTCTGATCTTAGAAATAAATAAGTAATTGAGATAAAATTTCCTTTCTTTTGAAGCTGTAAGTTTTCTTTCATCTGTAAGTAGACCTCTGGTACGTTTTTTAATTTAATTTGTTCAGCAAAGCTGATTTGAGGCCTTGCAACCAAGCAGGCAAACCTGAATTTTTCTATCACGAAGACAAGGTGTTGGATGCTGTCTGCTGATGCAACTAAAGCACAAGATGGAGTATTTTTAAGCCAAATGAGAGGAATGTGAATTGTGTCTAGACTAATGGATTTTGTATTTCCTGTTGGGATTTTGAGGTTAGTTATTACTGCTGTTGCTGGAAGATCAGTTTGCTTACCACAGCACAAACTGCTGTTCCTCATCCCTGAGATATTCCTTCAGCAGCACTCATTCTTGTTGCTAGCTTAGTTTCCCAGCTGTTCTAAGCAAGTGTAGTGCATGTCCTTTTTGCTGCAAATGAGGTGGACTTTTTTCCTTCTTATTATTATAATATAAACACTGAATAATTTGTTTTTTGTCTTATATAACTTGTTTTGAACTGTGAAACTGTTAGCATATCTTCCCTTAGTACTGAATTTTCTGGGTTTTTAATGTACTGTTAATGGATTTCTAATTTCAGAAGGTATTACCTTAGTGAACTTGGGAACTGTTGGAACAGTTGCCAGTGTTTCTCCTTACATGGACAAAAGTGGAGTGTTGGGATCGATAGGTACACATTCTGCCATAATTCTAGGTCCCTGTTAAAGTGAGTTGTGACAGATTAAAAAGAAATCTGTTTTCATTTTTACATAATAGTTTGACAGCTAAACCATTCAGGAAAGGAGAATAGTGGGAACTCTCTTATGTTTCATTTAGTTCAAGATTAAGTGAATTCATAAATATTGTACCTCTTGTGCCAAAATCACTAGCTTGAACAACTCAGAATACGCTGTATTCTTATCTGTGAAAGCTGAGCTGCAGTTTAGATAGGTTAATCAAAGATTAGTCATAGGTTCATCAAAGAGTGATGAAGCACCTCGCTGCACCTTGTCAGGAGGTCTCAGCTTTGGTGGTTATTTATTCTTCCTAGTTCTGGCCCAGCAATCTGACATTTAGCATTTATTTTTATCCATGTCAAAGGGGTGTGATAGCGATATTCTAACAAAAAATGCTTTTTGTATCAGAAGAAGTGCTATAAATCCATGCTGATTTATGATCCCCCTGATTGGATCATTCATTATCATTAATAGGAAAGCCTTCAGATATGTAGAAAATATGGGTTAGGTTTGTCTCTAAATAGAGTTTAGAGTGTGCAGATACTTCTTTTTTTCTGGGTAGCTCTGAAATAATGTTACTTTATTGTAATGCTATTATCTGCAAAGAGGTAAGTAAATGGAAGCATGCACCACATCCACTGGTTTTCTGTAATCTTAAGAGATGTGTTATGTAGGTTTTCCATTGCTTATCAACAGTTTTCCATTACTTAAAAATGAAAAAAAAAAAAAAAGGCAAAGAATGGAGAGAGAATTGAGGAAAAGTAAGTAATATATTTTTCCTGTGTGCTGGATTGTCCTCAAAGATGCATAATTATAATTTTTGTCAAGACTGTATACAATTTAAGCAGACTGAACTCCACTCTGTTTAATGAAGTATCAGTTAAAGTTGCCTTTCTAGTATCCAAATAATTTAGAATGCCATTAAGCATCAAATCAGTAAAATGCAATTGCCTTTTCTCCTTATCTGCATAGCTTCCATTGTATGTGTGTGCGTGTGCCTGATTTCCACTTCTGCTGCTGCTGTCACTTCCCGGTCAGGCTGGCTGACAAAAGGAATACTTCCAGTTTATGTCCACCAGCTGAGTCCCAAAAGAATAAGACAAGGCAGTGGGCGCTGTGATGGTAAGTATTTATTCCAATGCACTCTTACACTTGTAGACACAAAAAAATGGATTAGCCAGTCATGTAAAGGATGTTGCCTCTTAGAACACAGCAAATTTACTCTACAGATGAAAATAAGTGAAATAAGATTTGATAAGGTCAAAGTTCTTGTTTCTCAGATCTTTGTGCTCTTCCTTCATGTTATCAGGTCGGGTCCTTCTTTCTGTCATGCCACTCCTTCCTCTGCTACACCCTTCAGTCACTCTTTATAGGCTTTTAAGTGTTGTGTGCAATGAATTTCTTCAATCCAGTCCCAGTCTTTATTACATTTGCCACAAAATGCTGACCTTTGCTTTGCATTCCCTTCTACATGTCTTCAAACTGCCTCTTTATGAGTTGGGTTAAATGGCAGTAGTATATTTTCCTGTTACAAGGTCAGCTTTTCTCATTTTCTTGCTAGTTTTTCTGACAGGGTGATTTTGGGGTCTACAAACCTCTCTGAATAGCAAACCCTAGTATAGCTTATGTAAAGTTCATTTATAACATATGATATGCATCAAAAATCGGTTTTGTACTGAATTTCTTCTCCATGATTTCAGATTCATTATATATATGCATATAGTCATAATTGTATACGTATTCATAATTTTATATATATACAATTAACTGGGCTTCTACCTTAACTATTTACTCAGAATATGTATTCTTAGATTTTATGGAAGAATCATGAAAATAATATTCTGAAGCTACATCAAATAAAGTTAATCAACACTCTCCTTTCTCACAATTTGTGTTGACAACTTCATGCCATATTCATTCTGTATGGACTCTTGAATGCTTTATGTACACAAAAGCCAGGTGACCTAAGTGAAGCCATAATCTCACTCCTGGTTGTGCTTTGCATCAAATAAAAATGGTTCTCCTTATTTGATATAAGATACTCAGCATAAAGTATATAAAGTAGGAATGAAGTTTATCCCTTAATTGGGAAATTGTTACTCAGACTCTTGTAAAAGATAAAAAACAAAAACAGCAACAACAAAAACCACAAAAAAAAACCAAAAAAACCCAAACCAAACTAAGACCATTCCTAAAAAACCAAAAACCAATCAATCAGCCAAAAAAAGAAAAAAAAAAAACACATTAAAAAAAACCCCATAAAAGCAAGGAAACCCTCACCAAAAATCTAAACCTCTAATTGCAGGTGTTTCTTTCATAGCTGTTTTAATGTTTTAAGGAACATAATCAGAGAGTTTAAATTATTGAAAGAAAAAATAATCCTAAAAAAGGAATCAAGCTCCCTAACTGCAGATGAAGCCACTGTGATGAAACAAGAAAGGAGGATTTATATGATCGTTGTAGATGCTTATTTCTCACTAACATTTATTGTGCCACTGTTGAACTCGCTGTTGCTTGATGAGGCACCCTGTTAGCTATGCTATGTCAGCACATTATTAGTTCCTTGGTAGCTTCCAACATGCTGAAATATCAATCAAAAGGAAATTATTCTTTTTTTTCTCTTGCCTAAATGACTAATTTTCCTCAACTGTCAATATCTGAGGAAAGTATAACTAGTCTTTTCCCAGTTTCACTGCTGAAAAGAGTGAAAAGAAAATCAGAAGCAAAAAAAAAGGTAAGTAGATGTAAATAATAAAGTAATTAAAAGTGTATAACTTGATATAAAGTTTATTACATCAAATTCTGCGTTTAGCAATCTTTACATTAGGATTTGTCCAGGGAAACCTATTTGGAGATTAGAAAGGTAAAAAAGTAATCTACCAGGAATGGCATAAGTATAGTTGAGTCTGCTTCAGACTGCGATTTAAACTACTCAGTTCTGTACTTTTCCCTGTATTTCTGAGCAACCAATTGTGGAAAATCTATCTAAGAAAATAATAATGAAAATAATTATTAAATGAACAGCACACTGAAGATTAAACAGTAAACTAATTATTTTTTGCATCTGTACGTCTCATATATTGAGGAAAGTTCTCTTCCTTAAGACTCCCCTTACATTATTAAAAATGCTATTTTTAGTACCAAACGGTTTGACTTTGAATACAATCTTTAGCACAAATGCCATGAGAGGAGCTCTATCAAAATAAAATATCTTACTCTTGAAATCGCTGTCCTGGGGTTCAGCATTTTTGCTGATGGATACATCTGTTTTGCTATGTTATGGTGAGGTAGCCCTTTCCTGTGAAGTGAACTTCTAAGTGGATTTTGTTTTGGAAAGCAATTTAATGTTTGCTGATAACGTTGATTGGTACTCTGTCAGTGTTAGCTTTTAAGCTTCTGTTCTGGTCTGCTTAATTCTTTGAAATAACTTATTTGATTAAGTGATGCTTTACCACCAACAGTTCAGTGGGCTTTCTGCTGATAGTTGGATTTTCTTTCTTCTGTGCTATTTTGCACTTGCTGAGTCTCTTTATCATTAGAATTTAAAAGGGTAGGTTAGATTCAGACCTCTTCTCCCCCACTCCACTGTTCTTTTTCTAGATATGTCCTAATAAACTGGGACAGAGTGTACTCTCAGCAAGTTTGCAGATGACATAAACCTGGCAGTGGTGGCTTAGTATACCAGAGTGTGATGCTGCCATCCAGAGGGACCTCCACAGGCTGGAAAAACAGACTGGCAGGAACCTCACAAAGGTCAACAAGGAGAAGTGCAAAGCCCCACCACCTGGGAAGGAACAATCCCTGGCACCAGTATATACTGAGTGCCACACAGCTGGAAAACAGCTTGGCAGAAAATGACCAAGCTGAACCTGAGCCAGAGGGTTCTGGCAGCAAAGTCTGATGGTAGCGTGGGCTGCATTATGAGAAGCATTGTCAGCAGGTCTAGGGAGGTGAATCCTTTCTAACTCAGCAGTAGTGATGTCATACCTGGAAGACTGTCTAGTTCTGGACTCCTGGACATACTTGGGAGAATACAGTGAAGGGCCATGAAGTTGCACGGGGAAAGAAATGGGGGACGGGAAGGGAAGAAACTTATTAATGAACCTAAATATCTGAAGAGATGGTGGAAAGTGGGTGGAAAAAAGTTCTTCAGGAGGTTCTGTCTGAGTACCAGGAAACACTTTTTCGCTTTGAGGGTGATTGAGTACCAGCACAGGTTGCCTAGAGAGGTTGTGGAATCTTCTTCCTCGGAGATACTGAAAAGTAGTGCAGATAAGGTCCTGAGAAACTGGCTCCAGGTGTCCCTGTGTGAGCAGGGGTTGGACCAGATGATTCCTGTCAGAGCTCCCTTCCAATCTCAACCATGTGATTCTGTGATTGGGTAGACTCAGGAGCTGCAATAGCAAACCTGCCTTTCCAGATGAAGATACATTTTTTTGGCCTGGTCACTTATCTTGTTTTCCCAATACATATCTCATCTTTACTATGAAGTCACCTGGTCTAGTGATCTCCATCTTCCCCGCCTCGCCCCCAACAGAAAAGGAAGTCTCATTTTCAGGAGAATCATCACACATGTAATTCCTTCTATGTCTTTTGAACTGATAGATATTTGCTAGAAATACATAAAAATCTCATTTTTTACTAACTTCTCTAGAAGGTAGGGGCTTTTGCAAAGTCTTTCATAGGAACATACTACAAGCCAAAATCTCTGACCTGTTGCTGCCTCAATGATACCATGAATAGTAGAACATCACTGTGATAAGGACAATTTAAACGTCATACAAGGTTAAATAAATTATTTTTTAAATTAGCCATATTCTATTTACTTTGTATTTATCTGGCGATTAGTAATTTAAATAATCCTATTGAATTTTAAAGAATAGCTACAAACAAGAGAAAATTCACCAGATTACAGATCTCAAAATATAACATTATGAGAGCAAAGAGGTTTGGGGTTTTCTAAAGTGAAACACATGCCATATTTATATTCTTAAATATTTCTTCGAGGTGAAGATTGACTATCAGGAAAACAGTTTTAATATATGAAAGAACCTAATTATCAACTACTACTACTAATGTCACTAAAGTGTTGAATATAATTCCCTAAAACAGGGAATGTACATCTGCTGTGAAACATATTCCAGCAAATGTCCTGGAAATTTTACAAGAAAGGTCTACTTCTTTCAGTAAGAGAGCAAAGAGAGCAATTGATCAACTAAAAAGAAACCAAAAATTGTGTGGCTATAGAAAAAAGTACCCACAGAAAAAAAAGTTAACAGTTATTTGGCCATAAAATGCATTTATAAAAGGCTGTTATGATGAAAGGTATGCTCAACATTTCAGAAATAGTAATCATAAGTGAGCACACAGGGCTGCTACAAATATCAACTTTCAAACACTGACCCTTTTAAATACAATGGCTTGAAATTGTAATCATTAGAACAACTAACATTTCATAATTATGCACCAAGAAAAAAATGTCAAAAATACTGTTCATAGCTTTGAACTTGCCGAAACACAAATGCAGAAACTTGGTCTTTCAGATGTGATTTTCTGAAAATAAGTTCCAAACCCAAACCTGTTCAATTTATTCCAAGAACACTGTACTTTCTCTCTGAACATCTCAAGACTAGTAATAAAAAATAAGTGGAAATTACGTTAGTTATTTTTTTCCGATCATAACCTGTCTCTGATAGGTGTGGTTGGATAGTTTGGAATGAATAATTTCAGCTAAGCAGGAGAGCCTAGCACAACAATTTCTGGCTGAGCTGCTGTGGAAGGGTTTGTTTTGCTCCGTTAAACCGTTCCCCTGAAATGAATGTGTCAACAGTAAACCAGTTTTTTAGATCTACAAGAGATGCCCAGTGTTCTACACTGGTCAGAATTCATCCCTCTCTTTTAAAGGCTTTGTTTCCTATGGCTCTCAGTACAATTAGAGAGAGAGAAATGTGTACTGCCAACATGTGATTCAGCCTACAAGCTGTGATGTTCCTAAAAGCAGTTAAGACCTTGGTAGTTAAACTCAGTTGATGTAAAGCTTATCCCTACCCATACTGCTTTTGAGCTCTTGAGCTCTTTGCTATTCATGGCAAGTGTGAAATCACAACCTTCTGCACAGATGTGGTGCTTTTTTTCCTCTCTCTCTCTTTTAAAATAGCTTGTACATTTTGTTTCTTTCCTCTCTTCATCTATTTCAGAACAGTTTTAGGATTACTTCCAGTAATAGTCCTTTGAAAAAATGATGATAAGGGCTTTTTTTTTAATGAATTGATTAAAAACCAGTTCTTTTCTTATAGATGTGAGTTTTATTCAATAATAAGAGCAGCATATACCAGCAAAAATAACACTACACGGTATAGAGCTGTATTCTATGAATTGTAATGCAGGTTTTGTCAGGCAAAAATGCACATTCATACAGACCGTTCTGACGGATATGTAATTTCTGTGTCAGAAACAGATCTGAGCAATCAGATTTTCTTTCTATATAGCATCCATAGAGTTTCTTTGCATCACCAAAACAAGCTGTAGTAGTCTCTGAAAAAATGCAGCTCACTGTAGTAACATGCTAAGAAACACCTGCAGTGTCTAAGATGAACAAAACTTATTCATTTGTCATTAAGCAAGCCTGTCATGTTAACTTGTACCTGGGAATATACATGCTTTTATTCTCCCATTGTGAAGAATTTCCAAAACTTTCCTACCAATAAGTTATTTGTAGAAAATAAGCTCATCAGTAAAAAATTGTTAAATTGATGGCTATATCATTAATAATTATAGTAATTGGTAATTATACATTTATTGAAATTTTGTATTAAAATGTATTTAAATTGTTCCATTTTGTACAGACTTAATGTTGCTCTTGAGTGCACTACAGATGGAAAAAAGCTCTAAAAAGAACTTTCCAAACTATCACGTTTAATTGGAATCATAATGACACTAGTCTGTACTGATTTTTCCTCTGACTTATTGCAGACTAGAAATGATAATTCAAAAGCAGTATACACCCTGTAGTGTCTTAATTAAGATAAGAATTTTCTATTTTATGAAGATTTTCCTTCTGTTTGTAGTAAAGCCATCATATCACCTGGATTGTTTTAACTTTAATTTTACTCTTTTCATTGAGCTAGTGTAGTAATTTAAGCAAGTAACAGATTAATGGCTTCCTTTATTCCCCCCAGAGGACATTTGCCAAGAGCTTATACTAATACAGGTCAAACTTGGAGCTAAAATAACTTAATAGCATCCTTTTAAGGAAGGATGGTAGTCATTCTTTTGTTTTGCTAATGACATTACATAGTGGCCTATTCTGAAAGGTAGGAAAATCTGCAGAGATTAAGAGTGTTATTCATATTCGTATTTCACTATAAAATCAGGTCTTCTCTTTAAGTACAAATCTTTGTGCCAATCTGCTCTATTTCAATGCTCGGGGGAAAAACTATATATGTCAACTAAGTTTTCCAACGCAGCTTAAATCAAATGTCAGGATAAAATTTGTACTCATCCTCTTTATGGACATATATTTATGAGCATGTTTAATACTCAGAGGAGATTTATAAATAAATAGTTAAAAGAAACTTGTATCTGTTTTGCCCAGCCAGCAGTTTGAAACTCAGAAAGTGCTCCTCAGTGTGAATAAAATGTACTTGAAAATAAAATTTTACTTTATAATTGGGATATCTGAGACTCCTGCTTGCAGCAGCCTTCTTGCTGACAAAATACTGATAGAATGATGCCCTATGTAGCATTCTATTAAAAAAAAAAAAAAAGCTGCTTTTAATACTGCACTGGCATATTGGTAGATGCCAGTCTTGTATTTCCTTCCCTGCATATCTTACTGGGAGGAAAAGTACAACTTTATGTGCACAGAACAAAGGAACACACTTGAATTGTAACAGTGAAAGGGTACATAGAACAAATTTTTACTAAGATGTTAGAACCGGTTAGAAAATATAAATATTTGTAAACAATGTAACTTGGCTGTTGTACATAGGAAAACTTAAGTCAAATTTCAGTGTAAATTTCTATTTGCCCGACTGTCTTTCAGTGTTTTATTGTATAGGGTAGGCTTGCATATTATATTTTAAAATATATCTGCCATCTCTGACCTTCCTAGCATAACACAGATGCCAAATAAATGAATGTTAATTCTCAGCAGGGTTTGTTAACTTGGACCTGGCACTGTATTATTGTGGTCATGGAGGTTTGAGCTGGTTATGAAGCTTAGGCAGAGCGAGATCAGTGTGTTCTTAATTACTTATTATTGTACTTTGTCCAGGTAAACTTTGGTCCTTCTTCCAATTTTAAATTCACGCTGATGTATAGTGTTAGAGTTTATCCTGTTAGAGTAATTCTGCTGAATTTCTTCTAGAGATGTGTGCCAAGCAGATTATTTCTCTATCTGGCCTAATCAATATCTCAAGGCTAATACTGGGACTATAAATCACTGTTTATTTCTTCTACTTCAACTTTGGAAGGTGGTAGATTTGGATAGTTACATCCTGCTTAGGATGATTTAATAAAATATTTTAAAGACAGATACTAGAGGAGACAAGGAGGGTCTTGCAATAAGAAGTGGAAAGATATTTTTTAAAAAATTTGTGTACCAACTGTCCTTTTTAGAGATAACTATGACTAAGTAGGTTCAACATGCTTCAACATTATTGGAATTTTTTGAAAATAATTTTTTTCATAGAAATAAATCAGAATGTTTTTTTGCTATTGTTGCGGAATTGTAATGTATTGCCTCCATGTCCCACACTTTTTTCTCAGGAGATTGTGTATTTTCATAGTTATTCTTTTCTCCCCTTTTTGCCAAGTACCTTCTTATTTAATTTTTCTTTTTTCTTCGTGTAAACACTTTCAACTACACGTTAGCATCATGAATGAGGTAAGTGAAAGATAGGGATGTATTATCTGAATGTATTTGATGGCAGCACATTGATTCAGTTCTGCTTATAAGCAAAAATATCAATTTATTTATCATTATATTGCAATATATGCTGCAATACAATTATAGGGAAAGCTCTGCTTAGTATTTGTCTGTAGTAGCAAATCAAATATTAATATTTTTGAGCATGAAGCTAATATAGGACAGCCTCTACACGTGCTAGTTAACAAGGCCTCCAAAACATATGGTTTCATGCAGGCTGCCTACTACATAAGTCATGGATCTTCCAGATTCTGAGCATTCCTGTGAATAGCAGCCACAAGCCTGTGAAGGAGCCTTCTAGCACTCCTGCAGTAGGGGTGAGCTGCTGAGTGATGCTGAATTTATCAGCATAGCCAGGGAGTCCTTGGCATTCCTGTATTCTGCTACAACTGATAACACGTTTACCTCAGTGCTTACTTTGTGCTTTTTGTTCTCCTGCTGATCCACCCATATGTCGGGTGGGTTTTGCTGCTTTGATTATTAGAAAGACTTCTGTTTCTACCTTCATAAAGGCAAATAAACAGAGAACAGCCATATCCTACTCGGTGACATAAAACTCAACAGATTCCTTGCTCAGATATAGGTGTTGAATTGTTTCTTAAACTTAGTATCTTATGCTGGTAAGAATCTGCTGGTAAGAATCAACAACATACAAAAGATATGGTGTTTTCAGCATTATTTTTGTCTTTCCTAACCACTGACATTTGAAAAAAAAAAAAAAAACAACTCAATCCTATTTAACCATAAAACCATAAGTCCTGTGTGCCAAATTTCAGAATATGGAATATGCTTTACAGTTGTAAGTTTCAGGCAGATAAAACTTGAGTTTTAAACTAAACCCAAGTCTAGACTGTCTTACTTTCTGTAAACCTGTCTTCCACTCTCACCTGTTCTTTGAGCATAGCAAGTAGGATTTCTATCCATGCCTAGGCCTGGTGAACACCATTCTTGAACGTGTGCACACACATCAGCCATTTTGGTTGGTATTACAAATTGCTCTAAACTGCAAACTGTTTGAAAGATAAGCATTGCTATGGTCATCCTTACAGAGACAAATTTGATCTTATACATCTAATCTGTCTTTAACTCAGTGAAAGATTTGTAGGGCACTCAGGATTTGTCCCGGTTTTGTACCTACAGGGTTCAGTGAGAAAAACACCATTAATTTCAGTTGGAACAGTTTCAAACCTACAATGCATCTTTCAAAATTCCTGCTTTTAGCTCATTTGCAGAGATATTCTAATTAAGCAATATTGATAATGATACAGTAGTAGAAAATAATGCAAAATTGCGTTCAGTATTACATGTGATCACATGGACCATCAGTAGTATGATTCCTATGAAAAAAGAGTATTTCCAAATAAAGAAGCTCTGGTAGTCTGATATTGCCTTAAAAAACAAAAACACAAGGAAACAAATAAAGAAGCTGATTTCAAATAAAGAAAATAAAGGATCTGATCTGGCAATCAGAATGTGTATAAAAATAGATCCTGCAGGACCCTGTAGACAGCAGTCATCACAACTTCAGCTATCCAGAAGGCAGGTGGCCACATGTGAATTGCCATCCTACACTTTTTTGTCATAAAGGAAGAAAATAGCAGGTTTAGGCAGTGCCTTTCTTTAGACAGTTTTAGACTTCTGATTCGGAATTTATCATGTCCTATGAGTACTAATTTGTCTCCATTTCTCATGAAAGGTGTCAAGATTGCTAGGTCAAACTATCTGTCATACAGATATTTACTTTGGTCAAAGGAATTCCACCCCAGATTTCCAAAAGAATACTTGAATTTGAAGCTTAGGACACTCTAGTAACAAGACAGATTCCTACTGTGTATTCAATCTCACCACTGACATTGTTTTCTATCCTTAAATAGTATTAAAACTTTTTGACAGTTTTAATTAGTGTGTGGATAATTCCTGTTCTTTAAAATAAGCAGGGTCTAAATAATTAGTGAGCTATAAATAATTCAGGTAGAAGAGACATTGGGGGCCTTCTAGAGACCATAATCTATCAACAATTGGGAACATTAACATAAGGCATTCCAGCCATCTTTCTAATAAGAATATTAAATATGCAGCCAGATCCAAAAGATGAAAGTAGAGCTCTGACCTCCATTCAGCAACATAAATAATTAATCCACCTGTCTATCTACCTATCATCAATCTACTAAACTCAATGTTTCAGCTTGCTCTGTAAGTTTTGTAGAAAGAGAGGACTTGGGGAATTAAAAAAGTTTGTAACTAGAACAATGCAGTTTGAATAAACCTTTCTTGATTGCACTTGATCTTTTCAGCAAAGTCATAAATCATTTTTTCCTCGTACTTGTACTGATTTCCACTCTTAACTTGAGGCTATCAGGGTTGAAAATGTAGTTTGGTATCCTGAGTGTTTTGTTTGCTGTAGTGTTATATACAAATGCTTTCTTTTTTTTTTTTGCTTCCATTGTCTCAGTGTTAGAAATAGCATTCAGCAAGAACAACACATTCCACGTAAGATCCTGCAATGCTAATCACAGACAGGACTAGTTTAAAAAAAAATCTGATTTTTGGCATCTTTGAATAAGGAAAAATTCTTATGAGGAATCAAATCCACTGAAGTGGGTAGCTGGTTGCTATTTGGATGGTGATGGGAGTCTGTTGCAAGGGCCCTTTCAACAGTATCTTCATCTGAATTATCAGTGACTTTCAAACTGCTCCAATGAATTTTTATAATCAGGATGTTTGATGGCCCTATGTGACCACTTCAGAAAATGTGTGATCCTTCTTGTGGTAGTATCTTAATCTGTGTACAAAACATCTGTTTTCTGTCTTTGCTATATGCAATGGACTTCTATGTGACTAAACCTGCATAAGGAGAAACAGTTATTTTGTATTATTTATACATCTTTTTGGTCAATTCTACATCACGTCTCTGATACTGCCAGATTTCTCAACCAGGAGTACCAACACAATTAAGTGCACAAATAGCATCTACCAACTAGTCTGTGCATAACCCGAGAAATGTCTGTGACTGTCCAAAACTCCCACTTTCTGCAGCAGTTAATCATATGCTTTGTTTGGCAGGGGCTAGAGTTTGGTCAATCATCTCGTTTCAAGTCAGCCTGCTATTTCAAATCAGTTCATTGTCTCATCTATGCAGAGACTAGCCAGAGAATTTCTAAGACCACTGTGAGTGCATACAAGAATACTCTTTACACCCAGCCAAACAACAGTTATAGATGTAGAGCAAACTTGAATTTCATTCTTGTATCACTCTTGTGACTTAAATTCCATGCCAACAGAAATACACAAATTACTGGGACAAGTAAATGTGTAAAACACAGAGGAGCTAAAAATACTGTTTAGGGCTACTCCTTGGAAAGGGAAGAGGAGTCTTTCAATGCTTTGCAATCTTTATTCCCCTTTCTGTACCAGACAGAATAGATGAAGATCACAAAGCTCTGAAAATCATAAAGCCAGAAATTTCTATTCAACCACATGCATGTATCACTATGCCAGTCCACTTAAGGAATTTATTTACATTTGTGTTTTAAAACGTGAAGGATAACTTTGTGCCTTTTAAAATATCTCTTAGTACTTATCTATATTCTTAGAGGGTTTCTCAGGCATGGGCCTGTTCAGATTGCAGTAATACTTCCATTCCCATTATTATGGCCAACCTTTTCTAAATGCTAACAATTATTTAAAAAAAAAAAAAAAGCAGTCAGCTTTATCTCATTTGTATTAATTATATGCTGTATTCCATTTGTTTTGTGTGTCATTAAATACATTTGGGAAAAGATTCATTTTTGTTGTTCCTACACATGGTTTTTTTCATTATAATTGTTTCTACTGCAGAACTAATTAAATATCCTAAAGTTCTCACCTTTAAATGTAATTACCTTTTAATGAAATGTATACATATTTCTCACTATTACTGGTTAACCTTTAGCTATTTTTTCTATTTCTGTCTCTTCCACTTACTGCCTCAATTACACTTTGCACTTAAATAATGCTATTAACATGGGAATTTTGACAGAGGAAAAAAAAGTTCACTCTAGCTTATACACATTGGATAAACACAGGGTATTATAACCTAGATTTCAAGAAACAGGTCTCAAATTTTTCTACCCTGATATTCTGATGCCTGGTTTAGAACATTTTTTCCTTATTTACCTGAGTATTTAGATGTATTAAACTTCTCTGGAAGTACTAATTCAATAATCAGCACAACAAAATGCCTTCAGACAGGAGGAATCTAGAAGAGTCTTCTAATGTCAGGTTGTCTGACTTTCTTACCAACTTGTTCCCCTTCACTGCAAACAATTTTCTAAACTTACCATAACCAGAGCTGGATAGTTGAATGTTGTAAGATATATGATGTGGACACCAAATTAAATTGTTTCAAATTGCAAAATTTTACCAATGGCCCTCTGAAACTAACTGTCTTGAAAATACAGACTTACGTGTCTTGACTTTGGAAGTGAATATAAGACATTAGTTTCCTGACTAGAATTCTTTCTCCTTCATATGAGCACTGTCTCATGTGGTTATTAACAGGCTGTTGGGCCTAAGAATGGAGGTAAATTCTAGCTGTAATTATTTAGAAAAAGATGATGGTACAATTTTTCTGCAGCTAGTTTTCTAAACCCTCATGACCTAAAACAGCAGTGAAGTCAGAACCCACAACAGAAAGAAAAAATAAGACAACTCAAGAGGATAGACAATTATGGAGGCAATTGACTGTACGATGATTATGTGAGTCACATGTTCTTAGCTTAGTTTTCCAGGACTCTCCATCATCCCCTCAATCTATTGGATACATTACATAGCTGATAGGTAAAATTAAGACAGGCGGAGTGGGCTCAGGAACCAGCCCAGCCAAAGCCAATTATCAATAAATTATCAAATCTTCATGTGGGGAAACAAGACATATTTATACATGGCAACATAAAAGGCCACTAAACCATGCTGAAATTGCTCTTTTACTATTGTTTCTGAAGAAATAACCTGATCATAATTGTGTGCAGTCATTTGTACCAATTTGGTATTGCATCCTTCAATTGTCAAGTGTAAGGCCCCTAACAAATTATGCAGTTAGACTTTTAAGGTCTTATGCTTGTTCATATACTCTGACTTAGATGCACAGGAGAAACAGGATATTCTTAAGAGGTCAGAACAACAAAAAGAACTTTACTGACAACTTTAGAAAATCAGAGAACTTTGGCGAAAGGTTTAGAGCAGTGTTCGGTCAACACAAGATGCTTCCCGAAGCACTAACTTGCCCCATTCAACTTATCAAACTCTAAGCGTGTTTGATTTTAAGTTACTCAAAAATTGCAAGAGGAAGGAATAAGAAGAAGGAGAAAGACAGAAAACATACAGAAAAGAACAAACATAACTACCACTCCTGGTTCCAGCACTGCTCACTGAAAGAGATTCCAAGAGGAGGTAGGGTCCAGTGTTCAACTGACAGAAATCCCCACAGGATGTAGGGTCAAGAGAGGAGGTCCTTGCCTCGTGTTCTGCTTTAAATACCCCTTGGGCTTCCTGGGCTGTTCCCCCAGGGGGGACTTCCTGTCTGGTGGCCAGTCAGGAGCTGGGTTAGGGGCTCCGGAGGCAGATGTGGAGCATTGCCTTCACTCTGCCAGGGAGTGGCAGCCACTGCAGGGCGGGATATAGCCTGGGAGTGGGGTGGGCAAAGCAGGGCATTGCCTCACTAGAGCAAGGTCTGACCTGTGTCTTCTACCACACACACAAACAAAGCATATGGAGCCAGCAATCCTTCCAGGCTCTCACCATGAGGCATGCAGCAGCGGCAGTGGTAAATTCTCTGGCTTAGTGCAAGGTTGAGGGTTGAGGTGGGCTTCTGAAGCCAGGGAACCATGACCAAGGGCAGAGACCCCAGGAGCAGGAGCCAGCAACTCTTCATGAGCAAGTGCAGCACACTTAAGTGGCCCAAGGGAGCACCAGACCCAGGAGCACTGCCAGCAGAGTGGGCAAACAGTGTGGTGCACCAGCCAGGGCATGGCATGGCACTTTGCAAAGGAGGGTGTGTGGGGAGGGCCTTGCACCCTGCTCATAGGTCCACATCCCAGGGAAGTGCTCTAGGTCTCTTCCACAATGGTGGATGCTTGCCTCAGAGATAAAAGCAGTGTTTCCATGGAGAAAGCCCATGAGATGTCTAATGCTTCCATGCATCCATCCAGAACTGGTAAGGAAGGAGAGAGCTGTACACAGCTGTAGACACCCACAAGCAAGGTTTGCAAGGAGAAACTGTACCAACAGCACACAGTGGATACCATAAAAAGAAACAATGAATTCTCACTGTGGATGTCTCTATTAAGGCATACCGTAGAACCTACCTCCCAGCCTGACAGGGAGTCACATGGGTTGTGCTGCCATCAGGGAACTTAGGTCCAAGGTGTTGCTGAGAGGGTGCCACAACTAGTCAAGGGCAGACGCTGCTATCCCTACTACTCTTTCATTTGGGCATGAATGAACTGTGAGGCACTGCATATGTGTGAAATATCAATCAAGTGTAATATTATTTTATCTTCATTTTAAAGATTTTTGCAGATTCAATTAGAAAAACAAAGAATTTCTCAAGTTCCTTCTAAGAAAGGAAAAGGAGTGTGCTTAAATCTGTCTGCCTCACCCAAAACCAGGTCACCTCCGGATCTGTATAAAAAGTAACTGACTTCTGCCCTTGCTTTATAGTGACACGTTAGCCACTCTTCTGTTTGGATATGTAAATAATAGTGCATGGTGTTGAATGTATTGACATAATTTAACATACGATATGCTCAAATACTATTCCTTATAGAGGAAGTGTGTGAATGGGTTGAAGAGTGAGTGAGAGCTCACATATGCAAAATCTGTGAGGTGAATTAGCAATCTTAAATATGTATGATTGATTACTGTGCACAGGTTCCTTGTTAATGTTGAAGATGTGCATGAATATAGTCTTTGTCATCTACACATCACAATTTGATGTTCTATAATCAATCAAAAAATTCCGTAAGTTATACAGTAGTGCTGTGTTATGGCCATTGGCTCATGCACCTTCTTTTCAAAGAGCTTATCTGAAAAGGAGATTGATTGGTTTTGGTAACCTGGCAGACTTATCTGCAAAATAATGGTTTCCAAATAGAGACTTCTGGGTGCAGGTTATGCAATGAGGTTATGTTTGAAAGGGTGTGGGAAGCATTAACCTCATTTAATAATAAGATAATAACAGTTTAATTAATCTCTAAAGATAATGGCACAGATTAGTAACTGTTTTGATATTAATGGCTGAAAAACATGCTGGTTTTGAAAAGTAGTGTGATGGCGAAAGTGAGCAGCATTTCTTCGCCTTCAGAGGTGCTTGATGTCACATAATACAAAATCTGAGAATGGGCAGCATTATTCCCCACTAGAAAAAGACTTTGCATTTCTAATTTGGATGACTACAACAGAGGAAGAAAAATCTCAGATTTTGCAGCAGTGATAGAGAATTATATTAATTCTTTATGTCTCATACTGTCAGACTGTTTAAAATTTAATAATCAGAAACATAGATGAGCAGTTGAAGGCTATTATTCCTGGTCATCAACACTGAACAGCCAATAAAATATATTCTGAAGTTACCAAGAGATTATTTTCTGTCTTCCCATGAAAGAAATACTTGTATTTCCCAGTCTGTACTGAAACCAGTTCCAATCATTAAAAATCTTAATCAGAATAATCAAGGCCAAAACCAAACTACTGAATCCTTTTATTTTCAACTGGATGCACAGTGAGAGATGAACATATACAAAATATAGAACTCATGTTTGAAAGTGTAAATTTATTCTGGGCTAACTTTCTAAATATTTGAAATATATGAAACTAAAACTTCATCATCTCTTTTATGCATGTATAACAGTACAGGTGTCAGTAGAGTTACTGTTGTCAAGATCTGGAATAATTCCTCAACTATATACTTTTCTCTTTTGAAAAGTACATTAAATGTGCATAGAGCATTCATAAAAATTATTTGTAGGGTTCTTTTCAGTGTAATTTTAATGTGGACTGAGGATATGGAATGTTACCTTGACAGAAGTAAAGACCTATCCTCTGCCTGTCTGTTTGTACAAGTTGAACACAAACAACATCAACTAAAATAAGCTAGAGACCTATAGTTTAAAACTCATCAAGAGCATGTTAAATTAAGGTGGTTTTGTCAATACATGAAGAGTAAATAAGTTTAACACACCATTCTCCTCCTAATATGCAGCAACCTATATGGCTGTTCACTTTCATTTTACTAGGAGCTGCAGTTTCCCAAAAGGGAGGGTGTTACCAGTATATGATAAACAATATTTTGTGCAAAGTTTCTTCCTCTTCAAAAACTCTCCAGGAGAAAAAGATACTGGTAATTTACTTTTATTGATACAGATCTCACTTGGGAGTAAACATGTGTGAGAATGATGACTGAAGATAGATAAGGCCTCTGTGCCTCCCACTTTTAAATCCAAATAAGACATCAGTGATGAAAATTTTCATGCTCTGCCTCTCTAATCTGTACAGTTGGATGCATTTAAGGCATATTTTCTTAGAACCACAGAATGCAGTGGTTTTTGTGGTTTTTATTCTCCTGCTACCCCACACAGAAGTCTAGTGGGTTTTATTGTTTTGATTATTGGAAAGGCTTCTACTTGTACCTTCATAAAGACAAATAAACAGAAAACAGCCATGTGCCACTAAATGACATAAAACTCAACAGATTCCTAGCTCAGATATGGATGTTGAATGGTTTCTGATACTCAGTAGATTATACATCTCCTGCTAAAAATAATGAAATTATAAAAAATATGGTATTTTCAGTATTATTTTCAAGTATATGAGTAGTTTATTTGGAGTATTTTTACTTCTTGATGACAATAAGTTTATTTTCAATTTTCTCATATTCCTACTGCCACTTACACATTTTCTCAGTGACAACTATTCTCAGCTTCAATAGTACTCAGCTCCCATTTCATGACCTGTCAAATGGCTACTCAGGCAGAAAAAAATCAACCCATATGTATTCTCTGTAGATGGAAAATTAGCTTAGTTATAGTTATGTCTCCTCATGGGAATTATCAATTCACTGATTGCAGGGAGGGTTGCCAGTGCTAACTGGAGTTCTCAATGATCACTGAAAAAAAAAAAAAAAAGTTATGCCAGTAGCCTCTACTTTGTATGAGCTCAGTAAATTTTGCCTTTGCTCATACTCACTCTCACTGCTTGCACAATCACTTATCTTTTTAATCTAATTATGAAACCAGTAATCGAGTGCTTGAGTCCTGTATTTTGAAGCCACAAGACAGGATTATTTTCACTTAACTTTCAACATTTGCAATGTAGCTTTCCACATATGAGGTAGTTATCCTAAGCTTCCTTTTTACAGCAGACAGTTAATCACCTAGTGATATGATTCATCTGACCTATGTTAGACATTAGTTTTAGGATAAATCTACAGCTGCTCAGATTAATCCTATCTAATGTGACTTTATCATGGAGCAGTAAGAGTATTAGAGACTTAGAAATAAATGTAAATATTCCTAATTTTTTTTTTCTTCAAGCCTCCTTTGATGAAATACAGAAAATTAGAACTTTTAATGTCTTTTCTGACAGATATGCTAATAACGGAAAACTGCATAGGTCAGACTCTCCGGGTTAATCAGGGTTCTCCATATGCTGTGGAATCCAGTGACTATTAAAGATTTTTAATTTCTGCTCAACTTACTCCTATTAATAGCTATAAAAGTATTATTAAGAAGAATTTATTTCCTGGATTATTTTAAACGACAGATTCAATACAGTCGAGTATAACATTCAGTTATATTTAACCTTCCTTCTGAGTGGTTTGACTTGATGATCTGACCTCTTAATCAAGGATTTTATGATTCTGATGAGTTGATGTCTATGTTTCTTAAATATTAATGTCGACAATTTATACAACTGAAGGATTTTTTTCCACCAGTCTTAAAACAGTAATTCCGATGTTCCAGTGAACTAACTATATTAATACGGCAACAATATTTTCTTGTGACTCTGCACTAAATCTGAGATTCCTTTTTAGTAAACAAAATTATATCACATATCAACTCAATTTAAAGAAATAGAAGCAAAACATTAAAGTGGTATTCAGCTAAACAGCAATGCAACTTGTGTAGGATTAGGTATCAATTGAAATCTGTTATAAAACAGCACATTCACATTATGCAACCCTTGCTTCTAACAGTAGTTGCCATAACTACTAAAATATTTTTCCTATAAGTTTCCTGATTCAGCTGTATACACAGCAGTCAGAAATACTGTTATATGGAGGTACATGGTACCATATTTTTTCCAACATGTGGTAAAGGAGGGATGAGTATAGGTCAGTGAATACTACCACTTAAAACTCACATGTATAAGGAGTTTTAAATAGATGTCCTGCCTACTCTTGCCAATTCATGTTAAAATTCGAATCTACTGTTTATCCTCGGGACATTAATGTCTAAAGACAATGGTTTCCCCCAACACTGTTTGTCTAATGGTCTGTTCATGTGTCGGTCTGTTTGCAGCTGGTCCTCAAAGACTTTAGGAGGTGACCAATTCACCCCCTTTCATTGTGCAATAATCTTGGAAAAAAATGAACACAAGATCTCACCAATAAGTCCTAAAATGAAGAGTCTACAGAGATCACTATTATGCTCCTGTCTCCAGATGGGACATGGAGAGACTGTAGATCTACATGTAAAACTCCAAAATAAGTATCAAGGATGTGATTCTCTGGAAATCCATATCTAAGATAGAATAAGATGACTGCGAGAAGTGGACCTTAAAGTATATTTTTCTCCAACATTATTGCTGTTGGGCTAATTTTTCATGTTTGTTACCCAGAATATTAGGTTTTGTAGGCACCCTGTTGCATATTCAGCTACTATATCTGTATAAGGATGCCAGGCATTCTGCTCAGTCCTCCAAATCTTATGAGATAATGTGTATAAATGATATAACACAGATGCTGACCTTTTTTTCTATCTGTAAGTAGAAATTCTCTTGCTTAACTCTTCAAGATACTTTCAGCTTTCTTCATCTTTCTGTGGAAAGTATAAGGCAAGATTCTGCAGGGGAAGAAAAACTTGCCACATATTACTGATAATTGTATGTATAAGAGAGAAGAGAGTGGTGTTTGTGCAGGAAGCCTTAACAGCAGAATTTTTTAGCTTGCATATTTGAATTTGTAAATAAAAGTTTATGAACAGGACAACTTCAAAATAAAGCCTCAAAATAATTTGTCACATGAGGTAAAAATACCAGAGAAAAAAAACACCATATAAAGATGGAAACAAATTTTTAAAAGTTTTGAGATGTGTTTATCAAGATTCTCTACTCCATCTTTTTATCATTGCTTACTACCCAGTGTGTTCTTCTGAATCACAAATCCACACAATTTATCAATTACTGCTAATTTTGTCAGGTATAAACTGCGTAACTTCCCAAGGTCTGTAAGGTTTGTGTGGATATTGCACATTCAGTATTTTGGTAGAATGACTTCCGTGGGGGCTTTGCTACTGGCTGGCCAGAAGAGTCAAAGGCGTTTCCATGAAAGCAGTTTACCCTGAATGTATTTTGGCTGAGGTACACAATTTTCTTTAAGCAAGGAAGAGAACCCCATCCAAAAAACTGGAGAGGTCACAAGAAACTTAGATAAATCTAACTTTCAGTTCTCATTCCATGGCAAAGAAGAGAGTGCAACTTTACAAAAGTAACTCTCACTGCTTCTTCCCTCACTGCAGCCTATGGCTGTAAAATTCTGGGATAAAAAGGTTAAAAGATTTGATTTTTTTCTTAAAATGTCAGCATGTTCTATATTTCTTCCTTCCAAAGAAGAGAAAAGTAGTTCTGTAGACTGAGTAAAATTTTATTTGAACATTCAGCAAAGTAAATGATTACTTTGGATAAAGTTTTATAGTGATAAGATGTCAGCTAATAGACTTGATTAGAACTGAGTCAGCAAATAGTTTTCCTTTTTCCTTTACAGACTTGAGTACATAGAAATGGCTATAAAATGCTGAGAATGGACAGCAAAAATCTGCCTATTTTTGTCAGTGTGTGAAATTCCAACTCAGGAAGAAGTCTATCTTACCTTATGGGGTTAGTTGCTATAATTGCTTATAATGAGATAAAAGATTGTTTCAAAAGTAATGTCTGTCTCCTAAATAACAAAAAATGTCTAAATTTGTGTGGCTATTCTCAAACTAACTCTGCCTTCATTCCCCCAAAAGAAAAGGGTAAAATATTTGTGCATCTATATGTATTTGAGGTGATTGTATTTTTATTTGTGAGATAATTGAAAGCCTAATATTTTTCTTGTTAATGAGATCCAGTTATTTGAACTTCAGACTTAACACCAACTTCTTTAGTGTCTTATTTTTTAATATATAAACACATTAGAAATGTTTACAAGTGAAATAAAAATTTGAATCCACTTCAGGAAAGAAGATCTTTTTTTTCTTTATATATCATTATTGTCTGAGATCCTGATCTAGACTGGACCCCCTCAGTACTTGCAATAATGTATTTTGTTCCTCCGTGTTTATTTTCAAAGATATATTCACTGCAGTTCCTAATGCATTGTTTCATATGTTCTACTGTTTTCATGTATTTTAATGTTATATAGCACTTGTAATGCCTTTTCTTTCTCCCCACACAATTACCTTAGCAGTGAAGCAAGAACTGAAAAGAAAAAGTGTCTTCTGATCACAGATGTTTTTTCTCTCTACTGGACTGAAAGAAAGTAGTATTAAAATTTATTGTGAATAAGGGAAATATTCCATTCTAAATTATGCCATATCTAGAAAAAATAAAATGAATTTAGATTAGCTGGAACAAGAACTTTGTATGTTGTTTGATTATTTCACAGCAGGAAACAAAAATTTTGCATGTGGAACACACAGAAGGGAGGAAAATAGCAAGGAGTTTGGCTGTATTTTAGCTGCAGAATCTCTACATCATACTTCTAATAAAGATACCTTTTTAAAAGAACTAGAGGATCTCCACACACTTGAAAAAATTTATGAAACCTCTTGGTTTTGAGTATAGGATTTAGGGTCAAATTATCATCCATGAATGATTGCTTTGGTTTCTTCATTTGCATGCAATGGACATTTGACACAATAATTTGACATCACTTCAACTCTTTGTTAAAATGGAATTCTGACATACAATGCATATGTTAAAATTATTTTGCTGGTTGTTTCTTTTCATAAAATCAAAGGTTAAAATTAAAATTGGAAAATCTCATCTCTCATTGATTTAGAGGAAAAAAAATATTTTGTTAATTTTTAGTAATTTCAGCAGATGCTGAAAGCACTTTAGCAAAGAAATCAGGTTTATGACATCCAAATATAGAGGTTAAAACCCTGGCCTCCTTATCATAAGTAAATTTTTCACTTAGTTATGTATTATTTTCCACATGTTCACAAAGACTTTGCAAGTGAGGAAATAAAACTTCCAAAGGGAATAAAGGAAGGACTTAGTAATTGGTCTGTCTGACTCAAAACACAAACAGGTATAAGATAGAAAAACAATACTACTTGTAAAAAACTATTTTGTCTTGCCAAATCTGCTAGAAAGGCCAGATGTTGTGTAGTGCTTATTGTGCTCTTAAGGCATGCTCTTATAAACAAGCAACTCAATTAACACAAACTCGTATTTGTTGTTCTAATTCCTGCTCAATAGTTACTGGTGGTTTTACCTGTCAGTTCAAAAAGTACTTCCCTGCTGTCACACAAAGCAAGGATGATCTCTTCAAACATAAAAGTGGATGTCTGCAAATGTTGCTGCTATATTGTAAAGAGTTTCTTTTTTTGATTTTTCATAGTTCTAAAAAGGGTTTGTTGCCATATTAGCTATTTTGGCCATTTTGGCAGAACCCAAATGATTGCATGATCTATGCCAACAGAAAACAAACAAACAAACAAAAAAGATGTGAAAGTTAAATCAGCAAGGATACACTAATTTTTTTTAGCTGCAGCTATTCTATTAAGCAGGCTTGGGAATGCTCTTGGGCAGAGGCTAATTGGCAGAGAACATTCCATATCTAAGGTAGAACTTTGTCTGCTTCCACACCATGATGTCTGTATGCAAAGACCTATTGGTCCGTACCTTTTAAATACCAGCATATTCCTGAGAATTGCTCAGGGGGGGTCATAGAGTGGTAGTTGGCATAGAATAAATGTTTCTTAGGAAAAGGTCAAAACAGACAATTTATGTGCTTCAAAAATCATTTCTTCAAGCAATATTAATTGTGTTTATCAATGAACATGTAGGACTTTTGTTTCATGGACCCAACTGGTGCAGGTATGTTGACAGAAAATTTTAACATAAACTGTGTTACATCTAATGGTGAAGACAGTACACAGAAAACCTAATCTGCAAAACCAAAGCAAAAACACTTGCACTGGAGAGATCTTAAGTGGTAATGTGCCTTTTCTAAGGATTTTTTTTTTAGAAATGTTTACTTCTCTCGACTACTATCAGAAGTTTTCAGACTAGCAGCATGGGGGGAAGCAGTGTGTGGCAGTACCAGTGATTACAAGAAAAGTGAAACAAGGCCAAGAACTAGCAGACAGTGTGAGATGTTTCCTGCCAAGCAGAGAATTTTGCAAAGCAAACTTACAGCTGGCTTCCTACTTATCCAGCACCAGAGGATACCAGTGACCAGGACTGATGGTAATTTCATATATTAGCCTGAAATACACAGTTATCATGGCAGTCAGTGCACTGATAAAACAAAAGGGATACAAAGGTGGGTGCTGGTTCACAGGAAAAAGCCTACACTGGTGACTGTGTACCAAGTTAACAACAGATGACCGAGAAAGAAGGTGAATCTAATCTGTATCCTGAAAATTCTCCAGCTTTCCCAGTCCCTCAGCTATCCATTAATTTTCAGAGAAAAATTAACATCACATCAAACGTTGAAAATATGTTCTGATGTATGTAAGGATGATTCCAGTGTTTCAGCTAAAATAATTGTAAAGGAGGTGCATCCATAAACAAAACCAATTTTCCAATTCACACTCTGTGAAATGAGAGATTAAAAGTGCACTCTTCTTTTGGGTTTTCAAAAAAACTGATAAAATATCAAGCTTCTTGTTTTTACCAACTACAGTTTTCTTCTAACTAATCTTAACTGAAAAAAGCATAACTATCTAATACACATCTTCTGTGCTTCTCAGGTATCACAAACCTTTATATAAGTAGCCTTTGATTTTAAAGAACTCCCATAAAGTCCCAGCAATATAAATATATCCTTATGCCTTATGAAAATTTCTTGTATGTTGAAGCCTGACAAACAAGGAAAAATATTGTGGCTACCTAGTGCTCCAAATATCTAAATATTTTCTATAGTGATCCCCTTATGAGAGTTAGGTATGTGACCAGGGAAAGGAAATGAACTTGTGTGTTTGCAGCTCACAGTTGATGTACACCATAAAAGGTCACTGAAGTTTGCAAAAAAATTTAAAAATACTGTGTGCAGAGAAGATCCGTGTTAGCCCAGCATCAGGACCAGGGTAGTGCAAAGATGTCTTGTATCTTCTCTCTTTTCTGAGATACAGACCTATGTCCAGAAAAATATTTTCATTAAATTGTGTTAATGTTTGTATTTCCAAAAGTGGATAAACTGTATGAAATTTAGGAAATAATGTTCTGCTAACATTGTTTTTCTGTAAGCATAAAGTTACTTGAAGTCATTCACACTTGTTCTGACTTGATCTTAAAAACAGGGTTCTTTTTTTTTCAGTGTTTACTGCTACAAACATACATTAATGTTAAGGGAGGAAAAAAAAGGGATTACTGTTCTGTTTATTCAGGTAGGAAATAGGGTCATCTTGGACTAGGGCTGGTGACTTCTGTCAATTATCCCTGCTGTTAATGCTAATATTAGAGTGGCAATTATCATATAACATCCATTGAAATCATTCCATGAAAGCAATCTCATACCAGCTTGATTACCACCTGGATTCTCCTAATAGATTTTTTTTAAATGGCAAGCAAGAAAAAGAATTTTAAAACAAATTAAAAACTATCCAAAACCCAAACCCCACAATACAGTCTACATTCAATTAAGGAACACTTGAGGGATTAGTCCTTGAGTGACTAAAACACAAAAATAGAGCTATACCTTGTGTATGATTATGTACCTCTGGTCATTGTTGTTTTATTCTATATTTTGGTCAGAATACAATAATAGTCTAGGGCAGATGAAGACTTGATATGATATGAATCTCTTAGAGTCTGAATCTTCATTATTTACACTGAGGAATAAATTATATTCAATAATGCTTTAGTTTTTAGAAGGTTCCTCAATAGTGAAAATAAGAATTCCTTTACAGGTATGTAGAACACAGGGCAGAAAACAAGAGTCAAGAGTTATAAATCATGCTTCCAAACTGAACATATTATTACCTTACTAATCTATCAGGTTACATAAACAAGAAAGCCTTGGTAGAAAACCTGCATAGCAAGGCTTTTAAACAGAGAACATAATCTTTACACAACCATTAGGACAGAACTACTCTTGCTATGTGAAGTTTAGTGACGAATCATGTCTTCTGTGTTAACGTGTTGCTGTTTCCATGGTGAAGACCCAACCTAAGGGAACATTTTAAGCTATGGCTGAAGTTCAAAGGTAAAGGAGTTGAAGTCAGTGGGTCAGTATGTATAAGTAAATGTTTCTGAACCTGTTTCTTCTTCAGACGATCACATCTGTAGTTTAATCAAGGGTATGAAATATAACTCAGAAGGAATCAGTGACTGCTCAGAGCCTTGTTCAGTAGCTTGAGCCATTTTTGGTGGCTTTAGTGGTGCTGTTTGTACAAATATAGAGGGCAATTTTCCTTTACTCAAAATGATTCACAGTATGTTTTTACACATCTGTTTTGTGACAACATGAGCTCTCTATCGATAATATCACAGTCTAGCTCAGATATAGATTGATATAGATGTATGAATATTTGGTAACTGTTCCATCCCTTTCTGCTTCTTGACTCCTGTCAGGATGCCAAAGTCCAGAGAGTATGGCTTAGAATGAAAAAATCATACAAATCACACAAAAATTATACATATAATAACAAATAAGCAAACTTCTTCTCCCTTATTCAAGGTCTAAATGAGGTATATAAAACCACAGTACTTAAAAAACA
Source organism: Leptocoma aspasia (assembly GCA_013399835.1). NCBI lineage: Eukaryota > Metazoa > Chordata > Aves > Passeriformes > Nectariniidae > Leptocoma > Leptocoma aspasia. The sequence continues at coordinate 120,761 of VXAX01006772.1, forward strand.
TGGGGGGGTTATGCACCCCCAAAACAAGCATTTGCCTAACATATACTGGTTATCAAAAAGCATATGGATGAAAAAAAAAGTAGAAAACACTACTAAGGATTATAAAACTCAATTTTATGCACTCACAAGAACTACTGCATTAACTTCTGGTTAGCATATTTCAGAAAGATGTGGGACAACACATGGGTTTCAAGGTGGATGAAGAAAAGCAATTGGAAAGACAAAATTACATTTGTGATAAGCAAAACCAAAAAGGCTGATATTTAAAGTAGTTTAAAGGACAGATGAATAACAAAGGATGTGACAATGCACACAAAACAGCTAAGTGAAGACAATTCTGATATTCCAGTCTATCTTTTTTACATTTCACGAGAAGAACACAAAACATAATAGCTGGCTAACAGCAAACTGTCCTTCTTAGCAGGAGAAAAGGCAGCTGCTTTCTTTACAGCCTTCAGTTCAGCAAAACCCAGACTCTGCAACCCAAGGCAAATGCAGTTAAGGCACATACACATGCAACTGTCCTACTTGCCTAGAAACAGCCCCTGGGAAATTTCTACCTATACTCCAATTGTGCAAGAGCACTGCAGGGGATTTGGTAAATATGTAAGTTGCTGAAGGGTGTTAATACGGCCCTGGGGCTCTGGTTTACTCAGCCTGTCTTGAAGCAAGTATTTGAGGGAGTCAGGACTCTCAGGAAGTAAGTATCCTAATCTCCTGTGTAACCAGTGATGAGACATAGGTACATAAAATATGCTACTAATAACTTCCGCTAAGGCCTCTGTGAGGAAGGAGGTCTAAGTAATTAGAGCAAGAATATGAGCACTGGTTAAGTAAGTGTTTGAAAATGTAATGTTCGTGAAGGTGCACAGGCCCTTAAGCACAACTTCAACTAAATTATTAAGAAATAAGTGTGTCTGTATTTTTATTGTTAATGTTGTGAAATAGCAGTGTTTGCATGTATGTTTGTTTAAAGTCATAAAAATGTTTTTCTCTTTTGAATTTACCAATAATACATGTGATTGAGAAAAGGCTACCACTGAAGCAAGACCAAGATTCTTATGCCAAATTCCACTGTCTTGCACACTACATTAGGGTATTACAACAATTGTATTTTGAATTGTCTCCGGATATACTGGCGGACTAAAGAAGCAAAGCTGAAAATGATGGTGTATGTCATCCAATGTAAACCATTATTCATTGGGGGTTGCAATAACTTTAAGTACATTTGTAAAGACTAGGGGCTTTTTGTACTCTTTTCTTTTTGGTTGTTTGGTTTGGTTTGGTTGGTTCTTTGGTTTTATTTTTACTATTAAGACATAGTGTTTTCAGATAGCATTGTATGCCCTATGTGGAATTAATACTGAGAGAACTCATGAAAGTTCTCATTTTGAAAGGCACCAAATTAACTGTCTTGCTTGGCATGAAGAACATTTCCTCAACAGTGGTGGAGAAAGTCTGAATCCTCTTCAGGTCTGCTACCAATACCAATTTGAACAAAAAAGAAAAGCCTGGTGTTAGGCTCTAACAGCATAACCTGCCAGTTGACCAAAAAATATAGGACATAAAGAGGGCAAAAAAGGATGGTTGTATATACATTATTAGATAAGCATATTGGGTAAGCATGTGATTTTTACTATTACACTATTTTTGAGTCTAGAAATTTAATAAAGGTTTTCCTCTATCACTGCTTGGGGTTTTTTTATGTCTTTTCTCAATTAGATCTTTGGCATTGTATTCTGTGAGCAATACAGAGAGAACAGAGAAAAGAGAATAAAGAGAAGAGAAGCTACCATCATATTCTCTTGGGGCTTTATTCTATGTTTTATAGAATCATAGAATCATTACAGTCGAAAAGACCTAGAAGATCATCATATCCAACCATCATTGTTGCACCACCACCATGTCCTCCGCCATATCCATGTTTTTGGAATGCTTCCATGGATGGTGCCTCTACCACTTCCCTGAAAATTCTGTTCCAAGGCTTTATAACACTTTCCTTGAAGATATTTTTCCTAAAATCAAAAGTAAACATCTTCTGGTACAATTTGAGACCATTTCCTCTCATCATGCCACTTGTGACTTGGGAGACTGACACCCACTTCACTACGACATCCTTTCAGGAGTTGTAGAGAGTAATAAGGTTCCTCCTTAGGCTTCTTTTCTCCAGGCTTCTAGCAATAATACTTTTTTTTTCTTAGAGATAAGATGTGAATGAGAAGTTGAGAGATTTTTGCTTCAGATTGATGCTAAAGGCAGTAGGAGCAGTGATACTTCAATGACTGCAGCCAAAACTGTCTAGCAAATTCTGCCTTTGCATGCAAATGGCAATTGAAAATGTTGCTGAGGCACTGGACAGTCCTTCGCTTAGTCTTTTAACAGCTTATTATATCATAATCAGCTATCATAATCTTACAGAGACATAACCTGAAGTTCTCAAAAGCCACAGACTAAATTTTGTTTCAGGTAGTTTTGATGCTTGATCATTAACACCTGGAACATGGAGTCAAGGGGAATTGTGATGATTATTGGACATTAACTGAATATCATAATATGGCTGAATATGGCTAAAGAAAATAAGATGCAAAGTAACATGTGGGTTGAGATAACCAAAAGTGAAAAGTCGCACATACAAGCGAAGATGAGAGATGACAAAAATTTCATTCTCTACTTTCTATCAGCAAGTAATGTCCGTCCACTTCCTGGGAAACAGGGCTTCAGCATGCGTAGTAGTTTGACTTATTAATGTGTATGCTGACATTATTGGAAGACATTTATATATAGAAACTGTATTTATCTAAGTAGTGTTTAGCTTCTCACCTCCAGCAGCATTTGTAAAATTTTATAAATAGTTAACCTTTAATTGACACACTTTTAATTTGAAGGTGTGTGGTCCTGTGTGAGAAGCCACTGTGTCATGATGAGAATCAAAACACACAATAGCCTCTTTGCAGCTTCACTAGTTAAGTCAATTCTAAATTGCATTTGGGCTAAGTTCAATGTTCATAACATGAATAATTGTTGCAGGATCACAGCCTCAAGTGATACACTGTGCTAGTATTAGTCAGAATTAGGTATACTGTGAGAAACAATGGGCAAGTGCCCCCACAGTCCTCTGTCAATTAATCTCTGTCTTGACCTGCAAACCCCCTGATGTTCCATTCCTGGCCTTCCCTTAAGCAAAGACTGACAACTGTGCCAAATTGTGACAGATTGTGGTTTTGATACATAATATGGACATTTTTTTCCCAAGGGACTGTATAATTATGAGTGTAAAGTAGAAATAAGACAAATTAATCAGAAACTAAAGCTTAAAAAAAGGCTGAGATTTTAACAGGCACCTGAGAGAAAGCAACACCAATGATATAAATTGTTTTAAAGGCTGATATCCGCATCTCAGTATACCTGCAGAGATCAGAAGTTTAGGTAATGTTACATAATGTTTATTTGGAATCAAATACAGTTTTGCTGTCTTACAAATGCTATGTTAAAGACATTTCCTTGTTGCGTAAAGTCAAAAGAGAAAAACCCCTTGCAACAGAATTAGAATAGTAAGTAAAAAGCAGACCTTTATTGGAAGATTCTGGTTATTCTGGTGGTGATGGGCACACCTGGCACCAGATTTCTACAATTTTATACGCTTAATTAATTATTACATAATACATAGCAGGTACATGCAATAGGAGATTCAGTTGCCCCATTAACCCACGTCTGGGTCAGCTCCTTGGAGTAGGTCCAAGGGGTTCTCTGCCCCACTTCTTATTATATCTTATTGTAGGTCCCCTATTTGGAATAAGACTAAACAATATTTCAGGAATGTGTCTAGAAAGTCAGCTTATTGTTCTAAAATTTAGGAGAAAAGAGGTAAGAAAAGTACTGGAGCTATGGCCATGCATTATTTATCTACAGAGCTACAAATGTATGAAAAATATATAAAAAGCTTAGGCATCATTCTCAGTAATTTGGATGTTCACCCTGGTGCCTGAGTTTGTACGTACTTCTGTAGTGTTTGCTTTTACAAACATTTTTTCACTGACTGTTTTTTGGTGTCCATTAATAAGGGTTAACTCTGTCTTTTCTCATGTCATTTGCTTGCTCCTTTTATTTTATTTTCTTTCCATAACTTTAAGCTTCTTTCTCTTTCTTATTCTCATAAGTAAACCTCTTTGTCTTTACATTTCTTCATTTTAACTCCTGATGTGCTATCAGTCCATGTCTGTCTCTCGACATATACAGATATTTATTTTTTCTGTTTCTGTCATCTTCTAATCAGCTCTTCCCAGCACCTATCCTTTTCCTCTTCAATTCTCTTAATTATTGCTATTACTACAAAGGCCTTCACAACATGATGTTCTTTTTCATTCTAGATTGCACTTGTATTTTTTTTTTTTTGCATGGAAGCTACACAGAAACATCTTGATATTCAAGGAGAAAAAGATATGTTCATTAAAATATTTTCTGATCTATTTCAACTTAATCAGGCCAAGCAACAATATTCTTACTGTAAATACTATTCATCTGATGGGTGAGAAAGGGGATGAACTGCCATAATCCTATTAAGTTATTTATATTTCAGGGGCAGTGATACTTGAACATTAATGTGATAATGAAATAAAATCTGATAGCTGAGTTATACCTGAAGATTGCTTATTCAAAAGTTCTATGCATCTAATGACTAATCATTAGCGAGGCAGACATACTTCCCACAGACTTTCTTCAGAGTCTTCTGACTATAAAGGATAAAATGTGTGGATATCACCTCCACGAATTGCAACACAGCATAGCTAAAAGTTCTGATTCCTTGCATTAGGTGTCTGAGGCATCTTCAGTCACCATAGCTCATCTGAGAGGAAGGCTATGTGGATCTGGAAACTGGAAGTCACTTCAGATTCCCATCATATGTACTTCACTTATTCTAACTTTTACATCTTCACCACCTCCAATGTGTTATTTGGACAGGGCACTGGAAAAATTGAATATGGTCTATATCTGGTATATAATTTGTAAAGAATTACATGCCAGATATAGACAGAATAGGTATAATGTCTTTGCAAGAAGTTTGGAATAAATAAATAAATAAGGCAAGCAAATCTGGGGAAATGGGGAAAGAAATATTAATTTGCCCTTATGTGCAGTTTACCTTATGCATCACAGTATGTATTAACCAAAGGAACAGTATTTCAGACTGTCTTAGTATGTTAGAATGGAAGAAAAACTAGAATATCTATGTAGATGCCTTCATGCAAAACCAATTCTGACAGTGAGGTGAGGTTAAGAATGATTCAAATTTAAATTGTGTGGATGAAATTCACGCAGAAAAGGTGAGCAGAATGTGTACTTGTGGAAATGCTGGAATGACTTAGCAGATTTGAATACAGATTTAAATAATAAGTCCACTCCACTATGTGGGCAGAAATTTTGAAATGGTTCTTTTAACTAGGACAAAAGTTGAAAATATGTGAAATCAGGAAACTCTACAAATTGTGCTGAGGGGAGAAAATGGAAGAGAATAAAAATGCCAATATTAATCATCCTGGCTCCTGGATAAACTCTCTGAGACCATTACAGTCTGATTGGACCCCTCACCACAGGCAATGATACTGCCTTTACTTAGGGATGCCTACAGGTAAATGTAAGAAGCAGAAGACATGGAAGGACAAAGAAGAACAACAGCCCAAAGGGGGCATGGTAGAGCAGAAAACCAACACAAACAAGAACTATGCTTATCCTTGGATGCAAAGCACATTTTGCTGGCCACATACTCAAGAGTTTATCTTTTCAGAGGAATGCAGTTGCCAAAAAGCAGCCTTTATGTCCTCTGTAATATTGTTCAAGGTGTTTTTCTTGGATTTAAGATACAAGGAAATAATACCTAGGAAACACTATTGCCCTTATATAACTTACAAATAAAACAAAAATTCTCAGTGCAATACTTGCATTGAAAGTGCTGACATGCATGTTGATTCATGAAGTTTATTGCTGCTTATCTAGGCTAGTAAATGCAAACCTAGATACTGCTAAATTAGTCTTCTCAAGTAGTGAACAAGCCAAACATAATCCAAGGAACTGATATTGAATTATTTAATTTCAGCTGAGGCAGAGCTGGTTCCTCAAATGCAGTAGCTATGTACATTTTTTATCTTTACCCATTTGCTTTTAGAATTTCTAAAGAAGATTCTCTGTATACTTGCAAAGGCCATTCCATAGAAGAATATAAGTCTCCTAACTCCAAGTCTTTGTGTAGTCATCAGCAATTTAACATGTATAAAACACACATTCAACTTTTTATTGAGGTCTTCCTGCACAGAAAAGTTACTGTGTTTGCATGACAAGAAAAAAAAAATTAAAAAATCACTGAAGTGTGTAATGTAAAAAACATGATCTGTAAATTTCTCTGTCCAAAGAATTTCTTTTTTTCTCCCTATTGACATTGTCTTACTTAATGATACTATATTTTTAAAGAAAAGTTATCTGGTAAAAATCATTCTGTTATAGGCAGCACAATGGATTATATTAGCTTTTTAAAACCAATTTGGTGGAAACACAGCCTGTTTTATTCTTTTTTTCTTTCCCTTCATCTTTTAATGTCTAAACAGAGAAGAAGTACAGAAAAAGAAAAAAAATACATTTCCAGCCAAAAATGTCTGCATCTGCAATCAGAACCTTTAATTGAACTGAAAAATGAAACAATTTCATGCAAACTTGACTCCCTTCTTTTGAGGATTAAATCAAATCACCACAAGATGGCTCCCCAGCTTCTCCAAAGATATTTTGTTTTTTAACCATGCTACTCTTCAGTGAAGGCATTGATTATCTTATAGAAGTCTGGAGTACAGCTGAACAGACTGTGGATTAGAGCCTTGTCTAATAAAATAATAGCTATTTTTACATTAAAGCCCTGGAGATCTCTTTGAAAGGTAATTCTGTTACTTTAATTTCTGTACCCCATAAAAGGCTGTTATCTAGTTTGTGCCTCTGTTCATTTTTTTTTCCTAACAGACAAAGATTGGCTCAGAGAATTCAAACTGATTTGGAGTTTAAGCCTCCTGATTTTAAAGGCTAAAGCAGCTTATGCTCCTAAGATTTTTAAGTTTCTAAAAGTATTAGGAATTTTAATTCTACAGATAATTTTTTCTAATTGCTATTTTTCATTGGCCATTCTTATTAAGAAGTAGGACTAAAGTAAAGGGGTGTGAGCTACAATATTAAGTTTTAGTAGAGGTTGTTCCCAAAACAAACTGAAATCACACCAGAATAAAAGCTATTCTCAAAGGAAATACAGGGTTTGGGGTATTTTTGTAGGCTTTATAATCAAAAGAAAGTAAAAATACTCTATCCGATCCAGTTAGTCAGAACAGCATGCATAGTTTTTAGAATATCACTTCTGGGACAAATAGGTTTTGTTTTGATTTTACTCAAATGTTTTTATTGATACAGTCTTCCTAATGCGAAGCAGGCATAGGGAGAAAAAAAGGTACAGAAGCACCTTGGTGGATAAGGAGGCAGAAATATAACATCAGAGAAGTAGTTGATAGCAGCAGAAATCTTTCTAGTTTGCATATAACAGAAAGAAACAAATTTTTAATTGCACATAGCAAGAATTTATTTTCTTTGTAAGAACCACACTGCAATCTTGGAGAGTCTGACACAGAAGCAGCATGATAGAGACAGAACTTAGTGCAGTCTGAGTGCTACAAACAAAAAAATTTACTTCTGCAAGGTCAGAAGTGCAAGTTATGTCCATTCTGTCTTTCAAATGTATTTGTGAATCCTTTCTTAAGGTCAAAGTCACTGATCAATCACACTGTCTCTAAATTTGCACTCAGTCATAGGGTGACATTTACTGGTAAAATTTAATCTTTATACTTGATGCAGAGAAAACACAAAATGGGAGTGAGTTCCATGTTCAGCTGTGGAAAGATCACAAGCCGGAACTTACATTTACAAAAACAAAGCTGCTCTTCTCAAGAAAAAAAAAAGAAAGGCAAAAATCTCTAAAATTGAACTAAACTTTCTTTGAAGGCTCAGAGTATAATTAGAAAATTGGGTGCCTCCAAGAAGTCTGATCTTGGATATAACTATTTTATGGATGTATTCAACACTGATTGAATCTATAACCTTTTCTTTTTTCTGCTTTTTGTCCTTTCTGGTTTCTTTTACACAATGGCAAGTGTCCAAGAACAAAACTCACCTTACTAAGGAAAGAAGCAACCCCTGTCAGCTGTAAATCTTATCCACACATTTTTTGGACTAAATCTGCCTATGTTACTAAATCTCATAAAGTCTTTCTTTCCACTGACTATAAGCCATTTCTATGCCAATTAACTGTGTACATAAGTGTCCAGAAAAATAGATGCATACACTAAACATCTGTAAGTCAGACAAATTCTACCTGCTTCCATCTGGGGGAATGACAGACAATGTTTCCAGTTATGATTCATGTGTAAGGATGCAAAATTGCAGCTTGTTTTGTGACTGCAGAAAGCAGTATGTCCAGTATGCCCAGTATGCCCCGACAGTATGAACAAGCTGGAATATGACAGTCCCAGGACCTGGCAAAAATAAAAGTTTAAGTATGGAGAACCAAAAATGTAGCAATTCAGGCTGAACTCTGCACTGTATTTTAAATATGCTTTTGCTCCATTTAGTGTGTTCAGATGACATGCTACCCTCAAACTTGTAAATGCAATTTTAAAACCTCCGTTTCCTCTTGCTGTACGTCAGAAAGACCTTAGGAAAAGTAGTCACATGTATTTAAAAAATGATTTGATCTTTCTGGATCTCAGCCCTAAATTGCAAATGCAGAAGTAAATTGCAATCAGGGAAGTCATTGACTTACCAATATATTGAAACCAAGCCCGTGCATTATTTCATCCTTAGTGTGGTTTGACAGTAAGAAATATTTCTTCAGCTGTGTTGAGAGTGCCAGTATTTCCTTACAATGTGACAGAGTAAACTTCTGCCTCAAGAGCAAACAGTTTTAATGTATTCTGGGCTTTATTTATTTATTCACTTACTTACTTACTTATTTTTGAAAGGGGATATTTTTAATTTGATGCTAACAAAGTCATATTAGCTTCTCATACCATTGATTTAATGGTCCCTGTTCATAAAATAAGTGTAATAAGACCAGTTATATAACAACAAATCAGCTAATTAAAGTATGCTTGTGAAAGATGATGAGGACTGCCAGCTACCTTTCACTTGCATGTCATTATGGCAAAATGTCTTCCAGACATTGCAGTGAAATTAATCCCAAAAGGAAAATCCTAGCTCAAAGGAGTTGGTATCATCCCTTTTTTTGTGAACACTGTCCTTCTGGTCTAGATTTTACACACCTACTCTCTTAGGCTGAAAAATAAACACTTACAATCACTTTTAAAGCATACAATATCACAAGAAGCATTAGTAATTCTGTTGAATTATTCATTAATCTTATTTATATAATCTATACTAGAACACCAATCTGTGGAGTAGGCCTAGTTTCTCAGAAAGGAGGTATGGAGCTGCTGTTTTGTTATAAATAGTAACAGGCATTTCTGGAATAAGAATATTTCTTTATATTCCTTGAGTAAAATACTATCCCTAGAGAAACCAAGGTAAATTTTTTCAGTGAAATTATTAGCCACAATTTCACCTCTAATTTTTATTAATCTTTATATCGTTGTATATAATGCTTCCTTTGCTGTGTTTCTGGCAATTTACACAAATGACAGCTATAAACGTAATTTGCTTAATTTAGACAAATATTAATTCTTTCAGCTGTTAAAATATTGGCCAATACAAAAAAACAAGGAGAAAAATTGCACCCTTGTCAATCCATTCATAGGGATACACAGATGGGCTCTCAGTCACACATATCTACTTTTAATTTTGTCTGCAAATCAGTATGCCTTGAACAGCTTTATAGATAACATAATTACATATATTTATGTTTGCTCTATATCACTACAGAGACAGTTGACAAATAGAGCAGACTTCTATATAAAATCAAAGATTGAAAATTATAGGTTTTCCTAAGACTGAATGACAATGTGATTGGAAAAAAAAAGGTTTTGAATATTTTAATGACATACATTTCAAAGCCGCTCTTTATGCATGATTCAAAAAAGAAAAAAACAGTGAACATATTGATCTTGATGAGAAGACTGCCAGTGGGTGAGAGGCTGGACATGGGATGGAAATGTGTACTTGCAGCCCAGAAAACCAATTGGACCCTGGACTGTGCCAGAAGCAGCGTGGGCAGCAGGGCCAGGGAGGGGATTCTGCCCCTCTGCTCTGCTCTGGTGAGAGCCCATCTGCAGTGCTGCATCAGCTCTGGGGTCCCAGCACAGGAAGGACATGGACCTGTTGGAGCAGGTCAAGAGGAGAGCCACCAAGCTGGTCAGAGAGATGTAGCACCCCTCCTATCAGGAAAGGTTAAAAGAATTTTTGAGCCTGGAGAAGAAAAGGCTTTGGTGTGACCTAATTGTTGCCTTCCAGCAACCAAAGGGAAACTATATAGAGGAATATATAGAGGAATTTTTTTACAAGGGCAGGTAGTGATAGGACAAGGGGAAATGGCTTTAAACTGATAGAGAGTAGATTTAGACTAGGTATTAGGGAAAAGCTATTTACTGTGAGGGTGGTGAAGCACTGGAATAGGTTGCACAGAAAAGTTGTGGATGCCCCATCCCTGGAAGTGTTCAGGGCCAGGTTGGATGCGGCTCTGAGCAACCTGATCCAATGGTTTTGCATCCCTGCCAGTAGCAAGGGGCTTGGAACTAGGTGATCTTCAACGTGCCTTCCAACCCAAACTATTCTGTAAATTCATGATATTGCATTAAATTGTACTTAAAAACGGACAGCACGGAAATTTGTAAATTCCTCATGGGCCATTTTGGTTCAACACTGGAGTGAGTTGCTAAAGTTTATCCATGAGAGATTTTCAACTCATGTCAGTGAAGTTGAGGTCAGAAATGGAGTAACACTTGGATGTAGCATTTAACTGTAGCAAAACTACAGCCATGTTTTATTTCAAGCATCTTTAACTCATTCCATGTGTTGTACTACAAATAAATTTAGAAAATTAAAAAAGCTCTTCAAACAAACAACTTTTACTATTAATCAAAAAAGCAGAAGTCAACCTATTTTTCTTACATGTATATTTATAGATTTAATTGAAACCATATTTTTATTTTTTCTCGTGAAAGCTGGAAATGAAAAATGTTACTGCCTAAATTTTACTGCACCATGCTAGATTTCAGTCACTAAGTCTTGTGCAACTAGTTGATTACTTGAAGAAAAAGAAGTTTTTTTATAAGGTCTATGCCTTTTTGGTTTGGGTTTTTTTGGTGTGCTTTTTTTTTTAAATTTAATTCTAAACAGAAATGCGCCCCAGATTAATGTATTTTATATAGTACTAAGTGAAAACTAATAACTCCATAATAAGAATGTCTAAATGTTTATAATGGTAATAAAATCTCCAGAGTACCACAGTGAAAAAAAAATTCATAATTCTCTTCAAATAACTCCTGAACAAAACCTTGTTAGCCATTATAGAATAGAATTCGGATTGGTTTTCTCTTTCTGCTCAGAGTGGAATTCTTTTCATTTTAGTCAGAGTTGAACAGGAGTTCCTGGGACTTAGCTATTACTTTTTTCCTGTTTCCATAGAAACTCATGTCAGCAAGATGAATATGGAAAATGGTACTTTGAAATAATCTCCATTTTGAACATAAAAGCAAAACAGGGTGGTGTAAAATAGCAATTATGTTAAAGCACCTTGTCCCATTTTTCAGTCAGTAGAACAGCAGTTTCCATGAAAATGGGAATATGTAACAAGCAGCAAGACAGCCAAACTTCTGAAATTTTGTGATTCAAATTCATGGGGGAAGACTTGGTTCCCCAGGCTTTCTTAAAGATAAAATCCAAATATTTCCTAAAGTTTCAGAACTCTTGCTAATTTGTGTTATGGCACAAACTCTGGCTAATTTGTGTTGCTGTAGTGAGGAAATTTGATGATCTTTTGAACATTCATAAATTTACTGCAACACTGTCTCCTCTTTTTGATGCATTCTGTATGTGACTAGCACAGAAAGTAAGTGCATGTGAATCTGTCTTCTACAGTGCATTCAAATATTTTGGTTTTAAAATTTATTGGAAAAAAAATAATAGAAAAAAAAAAGACAAACCATTTGATGCCTGCACTTTTTTTTTTTTTAGATTGGAAACTATTTGGATCCATATAATTATTCCAATTTGTTCATTCTCTCTGAGAGGAGAATATGAATAATGACAGTTGATGGCCAAGAAGGTCACTGTTGTGGTGTGTTACACTACTGAAACAGTCCTAGGTAGAAATTATATCTTTGTACCACAGGAGTAGATCTACATCTAAAAGAGGATATCTTCTTTCATACTGTCTGCTTATCATTTTCTGCTTACGCTTTTTGAGCAATATGGTATGTATACTTTACGTGGATTTTACACATCATGCCATACTATCTCTGGTTATGAATTTAATGAACTTTATCCAATAGAACGTTGAAACAATATGTTTTCATTTTTCCATTAGAGGCTTGGTAGGGTCAAGCTTTGTATCTTTCCATTTAACTTTTCCAGGAGCAGTGCTATTGAGAACAGCTTTTACAATGGTTTGTGTTCTAAATTAATATATTACTCTGAGTTTTGTGACAGAAATAAAATCAAAACCAGATCAGGTCCTTGTCTTATTTACAATTGTATCACTTTCAGGCTATCTTTTATAAGAAAAATGGAAAGCTCAGTGGACTCCAAATTTACGTAGCTGTAAGCAATAGATTTCTATATCTTTTGTCATGTTTATCTTTCTGTTTAATGTCATATTTTTATCTCATATCTTTGAAATATTATGTCAACATCTTATGTTCTGAGTAAGGTATAATATTTAAGTTTGTTTTCTTTTGATTACAAGCTTGGAAGGATTCTATTCTGTCTTTTGGCAAATGGGAGACCGTAAAAGACTCTTGTTTGCAACTAAAGTCTGAGGTATTTGGTGACCACAAAAGGACACTGATCAAAATATAATGGACTTCCAATCCTTGTCTTCCCACAGGAGTCTACAAGTGGTCAAAACCCCACAGCACTTTAAGAAATACATTAGCACAGACTTTTCTTTGATGGTTCGAAATGTCACTGTTATTTTATCATCAGACTCTTCATCAGGATCACCATTTAAGTATGGTAAGAGTAGTTTCCTGACAGACAAAAAAAATCACTCTTGAGCTGTGAATAATTTGCTGGATTTAAAAGAGCAGTAATTCCTAGCAATCACATTTATCTTAAATGAGAGCAAAGTGGACACATTGTCCTAATGTCTAATACATTGACATGGTGAAACAGATGAAAGCTAACCCAAGTGTAGGAAGATGAATCCTAGGGTTTTTTTTTCGTTTGTTTAAAGAATTGCCTTATATCCCAAGTAATATCTTGCATATTCTTAAACAAATTAAACAAATTATATCACATTTATGACTGAAAAGCTTGATTTTCATTATTTTAAATAAGAGGAGCCTGTATATAAGAAATATTCAAATCTAGTTTACTTACAGAAAAGCCAGTGAAGCAGATGGTATGACTAGGTAGTATGAATGACTATTCACCAGTAACAGCAAAACATGACTGAATAAGCACAAATAAAACAAATAGTCTATCAGACACAGATACACAAAAATCTCCAGATTTTTTCACTAACCTGTTGGATTTACACAGCCCTATCTCAATAAAAGAAAGACTGTATGATAGTTCATGCTGTTCAGGTTATAAGCCCAGAAATATTGCATTGCTTATTAGGGAAGCTCTTAAACTATCAGCACCCTTGCTGAGAAAAAGATTTATGGCTAACCTTTACTAGGTCACTGACAAGAAGACTGGAAAATGTTTTTTAGAGAAAAAGCAGTCAGGTGGCTCAACATGAAATTAGATATGTTGCCAGACTCAGCAGGTAGCAGATAATATGATTGAAATTCAGGATACCTATAAATAGAAAATAGTGCCTTGCATGCAGTCTGGGTCTTGGGGAAGATGCTTTTTCCTGCAATATTTCAGTGTCCTGCATTTTTTTAAGTGTCACACACATTATTTTTTATCCCTAGGCTGTTTCAGCATCCAGTGTTGCTAGTCACAGTTTTTTAAGTGTGCTTTGTTGGAATAATTTGTCTTGTTTCCTGTATCACTGTTGAATAGTGTTAGTACACTTACTGTATTTCTGTTAAAACAAAGATCCGTTGATGCTTTGCAGCCTGATGTAGCGGCAGGTGTCCCTGCCCATGGCAGGGAAGATGGAACTAGATGATCTTTAAGGTCCCTTTCAACCTAAAACCCAAAATTATAAAAAAATAATTCTCTAATTATATGATTCTGTAGAAGGAATCTATAAATCAACACTACAATATCCCCAAAGCAAAGGAGAGCTTGACTGGAATAAAGTCAGGGCTGTGGAAACTTCCTAACTGTCCTTGTGAGTATGCAAGAGATTTGAATGAAAGCTTTGAGAATGCTGTAATCACTAAAATGACCAGAGAAGGAGAGAGGAAAGATATGCCAAATGAAAACTGTCGTTACATTTTACACTTTCTCATTATATGACCATTACTGCATGCAAATGGATAGTGATCTAAACAGAGATTTAAATGGAGCTCTGGAATACAATTTTTACACTGTTAATGGCAACCACAGGATATGTGTCCCAAACTATCAGGCCTGCTAGCACTGATTGTGGCTATGTGGAATGAAAATATTTAGACTGAGACCAATATGGAGAGAAAGATATGATTTCTATGTGTATAACTTGTTCAGAATTGTTGCTTGTAGCAAGTGTGGAAATCACTGCCACGTGGACTAGATCCTGTAAGTTAAACATGCTCATGACTACTCTCTGACACTGCAATCAGTGCAGATTGTCGCACATGCACTGTGTTAAATTCTTTTACTCTCTGGAAATGTTAGTAGTCCATATTAAATTGCTTGGTAGAAATGATCTTTGACTTTTACTTACAAGTCACCTGTACTAAGAAAATGCTAGCCAAGATTCAAACTAAGATAGGAACTATTCAGAGAGTTAACAGTTTATCAGGACTGTAGAGAACAGACTTTGTGAAAGCAGCACCTGGAAAATGAGATCATCTGATCAAACATAGGCATCTGTGGTGCAGATCTCTCCATCTGAGTTAGATGTTTAGACTGTCTTTGTAATCACTGGAGAGAAACTCATCTAGGGGAATGATTCACTTCATCATAAAGCAGACACTTAACATTTTCAGATTAATTGTTCCATGCAAGTGCCTATTTTTCTCTCTTCACTATAAAAAAAATCCAGGAAGACAAATATACATGTCTCTTCTGTAAATATTTAAAGATGAAACAAATGAATTCCAGACTAAGTGCATGAAATGTGCTGACTGAATCTATGAAATACCTGAAGGAAAATTCTAGATTTAGATATTTGGTTTGTAATTTTTGTGATCTCCCCAAACACATAGTCACCTATTTAAATATAAGGAGCTATGGAAATCTAGTGTTCTTAAAGTTGAGATAATGCAAATTCCTTTTCCTGATCAGGATGCTTTCCTAAGTCACAGTGATATTGTAGGTTAAAGACTCCATTTTAATTTACTCACTACGAAGGCAGTGGTTTTGGTTCAATGTGTTTTAAAGCACATTTCTTTCAGATCTTTGATACCATATTTCCCATATCTTCAATTTCTAATTTCCTGTTTCATTATACGTGTATGTAAGATATACATGTATAAATATATGAAATACTGATACGTAAATACATAAAACAGGAAGCAGTTATTCACATTTCTTTCAGATTTTCACATTATATAGTAAAACTTATTTCACCTTCCTTCAGAGATTTTTTGTTATAAATACTGTTAGTTATAAACATGACAAAGGAAATGTTATCTAGGGAATGTTAATGATGACTCATCTACTGAAAACTCCTCTAAAGAGATCTGAGACATTACACAGGTTAGTTCACTGAAGTTCAGCAGGATGAGCTGCACTTCTAATAAATGCATCACATATAATCAACTGACATACAAATTGTACAGGGACTTTCAGTTTTCCTTCATTTTTCACTGACTTTGGATGGACTTCTGTGTGTAATAATTATCACTTCACCCACATTTACTTGGAGAAAGATTTCACAATAAAATTTCAGAATAAAATTTCAGGACCCAGGTTTGTTTGCATATTACCAAACATGTTTTCACAAAGGTGAGACAGTCTGTGTTATTATGGAAGTCAACATCTTTCACTTTTCTCTGAGTTATCTAAAAGTTTTCCAGTCTGAATGAGGAAAACTGTATGCCAAAGAACTACTACTTCTCTTCCTTTCACACTTCAGTAATGGTTGTACAGTCTATTACAGCAATTTGAGTGCTTCACATATACCAAGCAGAGAGTCCTCCCAATTACTCCTCACATGTGGATTGAAAAAGATAAAGAAACAAGAAATTTTCTCTCTTAAGAGAAGTTAGTCCACATTAGATTGCCTTAGCTAAATCTCATGATCAAGCAATTCTTTTATTTACTGTAAATAAAAATACATTTAGGTTTTTAGTCACCCATGCAGTGAAGGAGGGAGAAATCTGCAATTTTCATTGATACATAAATAAATTATAATTTACTTGTTCTATCTGTGTAAAAGGAGTTATATTTGTGGGAATCAGATTAACTGCACTTAATGTAAAATATTTCACTTTACCAACATAGAAACGATACTTTCTAAGTTTATAAGTATATATTAATGCTTTATAAAAATGTGAATAAACCTTCTCCCACATGATCTGCTATTCAAAAAATTCACATTCAGCCAATCAGAAATTCTGTGAGTAGAGACTGAGCAGAGCTGGATGGCTTTCCAGACATTTTTAACAAGTAGCTAATCTCTTAGTTTTGCAAAATTTTGCATTATAAGCATAATGCTGAAAATAATGATGTGCCATCTCAGACCTTAATTGTCCTTATTCCACTAGCAAAGCAAGACCTTTGCATATTGCAGTAGGCATACAAGATTCAGGTAAGGATGGAGGAGATATGCAGGCATTGGGGAATTTCTAGGTTACATCAGATGCATTTTAAAGTTTTACTCTTAAAGTCACAGAGAATTACCAAATACATGTCTTCTAAGTCTTCCTGAACTCTTCTTTAGAAGAAGCTCATCAGAAAATTTAGCATTTTGACTTCTTATTTTGTTTTTCTTTCCAGGGGTGTGGTATTAATTCTCTCTCTGTAAAACACTATATAATTTAGTAAAAAAAAATGACATATTGAAAAAGCGTTATGTGACAAATACAAAATCATACTTTAATAATATAATATTAGCAGAGGCATCTTTCTCAGTACTTAATTTATTCCCATCAATCCAGTATCCAAAGTTAGGACTTTTGTGTGTTTCTCTTTATCATAATCTACTCTAAACAAGTATAAATTATTTTTATTAATGTTAGCATTTTTCCAAAAGAAGCTGTGTTTTTGGAATACATAACTGAATCACCACTCTAAGAAATTTCATAGTATTGCCTAATATCACACTTCTAATCATATTCTAACTTTAAACAGTTAAATTTGCAATTTTAAGGTCTTTTACAGGTAAATTCAGATGCAAAGGTTTGCTTGCTCTTTTGCTTTCTTGATTGTGGATTGGCCAGAATGTTTTCAAATACAATATTTTTCCAACAGCATCTTCTTTTGTATTTTAAGTGAAGAATGCTTATGTTCAGTTATTATCATAAACCACTGGAGGTGTAAGTACAGGGAAAAATACGATGACAAAACACAGATCAGATTACTCAATTATGCTTCGTGTTTATAAAATATAAATGAAAGTGTGCAGTGAAGCTCCACCAATTTAAGCTGGTAGTAGAAGAAGTGTAACTTAGCAAATAGCCATGTTAAATGAAAATTCAGTCACATAACTAGAGCACTGCAGCGCTAGACACCTAGGTGTTAATGTAGATGATTTATAAATTTATAAGGAGCTTTCAGACATTAGCTCTATTTGAGAACTTTGTAAATTTTGGGAAAAATACTTCCTTTTTCCTAGAAGAAAACATTATGTATTGCGACTATTTTAGTGTAGCCTATATCACAATAATGAATTTCTGGTGTTGTTTTTGTTATCCCTGTCAGTCTTCTTTTCCTTCCCTGGTTTTATTGGGTAACCTTCTATTTTTAATGAATGAGTTTTTGTATGTTCCAGTCCTCTGAGAACAAAAATGACAAGATAATTACTGAGAGAAGATGCTCAGGGTATGTCTAAGCTGTTAAGCAAAAAGAGGACAGAAAGTGAAATAACCCAGTCTGCAGCTGAGCTAGTTGTTTGTTACAGCAAATCTTTGCTAGAACCTGACTGTTGGAAAGAGAGTATCGTTTGCCAGACAGACTTACATTCTTAAAAAGAATCCCCAGATGGTCAAAAAACAGCCATCAAAAAAATGAAAAACCAAAAACCAAACTGAAACAAAAAAAAAAAAGACAAACACTAAAACATCAAAACCAAAACCAAAAGAAAAAAGCCCTCACCAAAATTATGTTGATGGGAAAGTTGCTTGATAATTTCTTCCAAAGACAAAATATTTCAGTATTATTTCTGGCAGATTAGAAAATAAGTACTTCAATATGCAAAGTGGGCACTGAGATTTTGTGGTTAAGAAAAGGGTTTTTCACTTTCTGTATAATAAATATTAATTTTTAGACACATTGAAAGTCAAGCTTCTATAGCAATCTGAAATACAGATAAGTCCTGAAGAGTCATATGACAGCTAATAAGTAATTTCTGTCTAGGATTGTTTATAAGCATTTTAGTGAGAAATATAAATTAAGTATAATTGTCCTACTTTCTTTCATCTTAACTGGTGTAGTTTCTGGGTATAATTTTTGACATTTTTCTTAGTTGCAATATTTTTATACTTTTTAAGGAAAATGACCCAGTTTTTTAACAATACGCTTGCAAAGCCTGAAGAGTGTGAAGAATAGTATTTCATGTGAGAATGTGGATGTTTTGAATTCACTGTTTTTTTTAAGAGGGATATCTCTTTGGTTTATGGTTCCTGCAGCTTAGGTTCATTTTACCATGGTCTATCTTGAGAGTCTGGAATAGCTTAGTGAAAAACTATAACAGGGGAAGAAGTGTTGAAGTATCTTTTCCCTCCTTCCTCCTTTCCCTATTTGATTATGCTAATTCAATAATATTTGTGGTTTTAATTCTGGAAATTTTGGATTTTTTTTTTGGTAGGTCAAATATTGTTTGATTTGCTCTGCCTAAGCAACTTGGCTTGGTGGGAGGGGGGTGGGGAATTTTCTTTTAAGCTGTTAAAATGCTTTATAAAATGTGGAGATCAAACACTGCACGGAAACTGAAAACTAGTCTGCTTAGTCACAAATATGGCTTCCATATCTGAAAGTCTGGCTTATTAGGAAACAGCCCTTTTTAACTTTTTCTTCTGAGTGGAAAATTGTGCTGGTTTGAACATCAGACAGAAATTAGACTCCAAATAAGCCACTCCCCTTCCTCCCACCCTTTCTGGTGACAGTGGCAGAGAGTAGAGGTTGGGAAAATAATTTTCCGAAAACACAATGGAATAGGATAGGCACAATAACAGCAATATTAATGGCAAAGAGAGGGTATTTTATTCACAAAAAGGTGTTCATCACCAGTGAGGAACAAAAAAGAAGATGGCAGATGCTTCCCGTTCATTGTGTCCATGTGACTTCCCCAGACAAAGGCAATGTGGCAACCATTCCCACACACCACACCAAATGGCCACTGTGAAAAAAGACAAGATGGTGGGGGAGCTCTTAGACTAATGTTTCCCAGATCCTCGCTTCAAGCCGAAAAAAATGATAGACAATGATGAAGAACTTCCTTGAAAGCTGGGTCATCTGAGTCAGGTCATGCTGCTGGTCGACTGGGGCTCACTTCTGTGCAGTTGCCTATGCCACCCTTTTCACCACTCCCTTGTGTTGGAGATGGGTCCTGCAAGTCACTGTCACTTTTCCAACCATTCCCCTGTGCTCCTTTCAGCTCAGCTTGGCTGGACCAGGTTTGGCTTTGCTTCTGTCACCTGGGCTCTTGTCACTTTGCATGGTCTAGGAGTCGCCCCTGCCGGTCTTTTCCCCGCAGCAGCCTCCATGCCAAGTGCTGTTGGTTCAACACTGCTGTTGATTCACATTTTTGCCACTGTCCTTTCAGCACTATGTCCTGTAGCTGTGTTCCAGAGAAAATGGGAGAAGACGGCTTTTGGGGATGGGTCCACAGGGCTGATGCCTACCCCTTCCTGCTGTAGAGGAGGGAGGCAAAATGCTGCACTTCTGCTTGGGCGCCCAACTCATCCTCCCAGAACCACGTCCCTCAGCGATGATGTGCACAGAATGGAATAACAACCTGGCCACACTCACACTGTGCTAAGCTCCTCGCCCCTCTCTTCCACCAGGACAAAGATATACATAAGAGTCAAAATTACCTTCCCCTCCCATGGAGAATTCTGGTGTTTTATGTAGATGTTGCATTAGAATGAGGCATAAAGTGATATATGGTTCACTAGGTTCAACCTGTAAGTATAGGGATCTCAGTCACCAGTCTCAAATAATGAGATGATATAATCGAGTGACGATGTTAATACATCGTGTCAACCTTCTGAAATTACTCTGTGGGAGTTAAAAGTTTCCAGGAGTTCAAACCATAGCTTTCTGTGATGACTGTTCCTGCAGCGGTTAGATTCCAAGTAAAATCAATTTTGTCACTTAATAAAGAGCATATAACCCATATCCAAACTTGGGGGTTTTTTAGATAATGTGACTGGTTACTACCTGAAGTGCCCTCTAGATGCATGTTACTGTTATAGCTATTCTTATCTCTTACAGAATGAAGGAAAATCAAATAGAACACAGGACATAGCTGGGTGGGTGTTTCTTCTAAAGACAATAGAAGAAAAGGTAATTAGCAGTGTCTGAAGGAAAAGTGTCTGTAAGAACACTTGTCATCTTGACTGGAGCACCTCTTTTGATTGTGCCCTGACCGCACACAGCACGTGAGCAGGTGCACACTGCCTACCTCCTTCTACCTCATGGGTGACATTCCATGAAGGGAAGAAGAGAGTGCTCACCTGTTCTCAGGATAGGAGCAGGCAGCAGCCTGTGCCAAAACATCAGCTGCTCTGAATGGTATCAATGAACATACCATACATTCCAGAGAATGTGTCTGTCCTACAGCTTAGATGTAACCTTTTCCTATTAAACAAAGCCTGGCAAGAAAACATGTATGAAGAAATGAAGTAGAAAAAAACGTGAGTTCATTTAACGCAATGATTTCATGAAAAATAAAAGAAATAAAATCCTTATTGTCATTCCTCACCTAAAAACCTCAGCTGATGAAGAAAGAAGTGCTTTTGATAGAAATCCATAATGGATTAAATCAAAACAAAAAGAATACACGATATTATCCAATCTCTTTATAATTAGGAAATATAAGAGAACAAACGTCATATATGAGAGTTAGAGAATTAATTACAGAACAGAACAATAAATAAGCTTCTGAAATGGTGGAAAAATTAATTCTTCCTAAACAGTAATATTTAAAAATGGCAAGTTTATAATTTATAAAATGTTGCTAAATGAAGCCAAAATATATTTATGAACATGTTTGTGTTTGGTTGAGTATTTTCAATGACTGTGGGAAATTAAAATAGACTCATTATTTGCAACAAAAATATAACAAAGAAGAAAAAGACAATATGATGTAAAATAATTTAAGTTTATCTTAGAGGAAGAAATACAAATGTTATAGAGGATTAGACAAATTAGTTAATGAGAGAACAAATAGCTTGCATTAATTCTTTCATGAGACTCCAGGATCAAATTGTTTCTTTTGTGGCTGTCAGTTTCAACAGATTTTCAAACTCAAATATGTTTTGAAATATACTAATCTTGATGATTTCAAAATGAAAAGTTATTATTTCTCTGTTCCAAGAAATAGTGACGAAGAAATTCAGCTCCATGTTTTAGGCATTTAGTGTGGGATTTTAATTCTTTTTCCTTAATTTAAAGATCTACCCTTGAGTTTCTAATATTTCTTCATAATGTCTATAAAAGGCTCTAGAGAACACCTCTGCCCTTCTGAAATAATTCTGGAAGCCAGGTGAAATCTGCTAAGAAATCTCAAATGCCACAGAGCACCATCTGTACGCAACTTAATTGAGACCCTGAATTAAATGTACATATATAAAAATAGCTAAATTCATCTAAATTACTATGCTGGTTAGTGGAGATCTAGGAATTAATTTGTCTAAACATAATTGGTAATGGAATTTGACATGTCAGGTGCTATTGAAGACGTCTGTGCAGGGTTGTTACTTATGACACAGAAGCACTAATTATATCCCTCCGTAACAGTAACTACTGCAGAAAGTCTGGTACATCTCAGTGCCACCAGACATACTTGTGTCAGCAAATGAGCCGTGCCACAACTCAGTAAAATCAGTGAAACCTGAAGAGATAGACAACTAACCAGATGTAAGTGTCTGCATCAGGCTAAACTGATCCCTATGTCCAGGATATAGACTAGAGTTAGCACCTGAGAGAGGCAAGGGGGAGGTGTTTTTTCTCAGGATTAGCAGCTAGAGCCTTGTGAATGCAGCCACTCTCTTTTGCTTTGGAAACTGAACAGCCTCACATGAGACAGTAGGAGAAATTAATTTGGGCTACAGTGAGTAATAGAAGATAACACTGATGAACAGTTTTATGAGTTCTAACAGTAGAAATATTAAATAATAATACATGGAACATTAGATGTTAAGTAAGTAGTGTACAGTGAAGTAAAGCAGGAACTCCAAGAACAAAAATAAGAATAAGGAAATTTAGTCATCAACTTGGGTGTTTAATTCTTCCTGCACATGAGCTAGAAGGTTTTATCCTACATTTATCTTACTTATCTTATTTATGCCAATTGTTACCTTATAATATGAAATACTGATTGTGCAGGGTACACTCAAGCAGCTGATTTTGAACTGTAATATGTAATAATTTTTCATATAAGATTTTGCAACTGATGGAGTAATTCTCTGGACATTTTAGGTATGTCATTTATCATCCTTAGTTTCTTGAATATACAGAAGATGAAGGAGGTTAAGACTATATTTCTGGACAGAGGTATTAACTGACTAATTGAAAAATATAAGAATAATAGAAGTATGAGTTGTTCCCCATTGCACCTGTAAATACTTTTTAAACTTTCCTCCAGACTAACCCACAAACTATTATTTTACAGATCAAAAAGAATAAATTAATTAATAAATACAATATTCAGAATATACTGTGGAATGAATGAAGAATAAAAAAGTGGGAAATCCATTGTTACCAGGTGATAACTTAGGTGGTCAGTACTTGTCACACTGGGACAGGAAGAAAAGATGCAACATCGCTCTCTGATATGGGGGATTTTGACCTCTGCAAATTAGGACACTAATTTTAGAGACTTACAAACTTGGTAGAGTTTGGATTTGTGGTTTGGTTTTCTGGTTTTGTTCGTATTTTATTTTTCCTAAGTAAAAAAATCAGCAATTTTTTTTTTAATGAGGGGGAAAAAAAAACAGAATAACATTTTCAAAAAATTTAATTCTGCTTCTGGACAAGATGGACAATCACCTTTATGGATTAACTCTTATATCTGAATATTCCAGAGAAGTATTCTCTAAAGAAATGTACTTTTATATTTGTGAAGAATGTTAAAGAATAAAGATGGAATGAAACTGTCTAACTGAGAAAACCGGAATCATGTTTGTAAGTTAGCAGTCTTTTCTAAAATCTCATAATAGCAGCTATCACCAAAATATATGCCTGAATTGCAAGAGATAATATCTAGTTACATAAGGTGTAGTGGAAGTAGTATATTCAGTTACCTCTTGATGTTTATATAGGCTTCACTGCCATAAATACTGTAAGAAGAAACAAGGAGCTATAGACCAGAAGCCCGGATAATCAATGTCTGAAGCCCATTGAATTTAGGAGGCAAATACATGTCCTTGGAAATTGTGGGCTTAAAGCAGCAGTGATTAAGCAATTTAATTTGGGTTTTCTGTACTGCCCACGAGAAGCTAAATAGGAAGAACTTATTTGCATTCTCTTCCATGGTGAGATGCAAGCATTTGTGATAAGTAATATAAATAAGTCTCATCACAACTTCACACTCTGATTTCATTTTTCACCCTGAACTGTCTTCTCATCTGTCAATTGCATTGGATCAAGGAACACTGACCTCACAATTTTAGACTGTTCCTCTGTGTGGTTGCAATAAGGAAACCATCAGCTTTACCCACTCTTATTTTCCCTCCCTATTCTTGTCACTGTAAGACCGAGAAATATTTGTATTTAAAGGCAATTTTGGGAGAACAAAACAAAAATATAATAATCTAAAGTCATAGTTTCGTCTCTTACAGATTAAAAATCTTCACTAATAACAAAAAGCTTTTGAAAAGGCAGGTTGCCTTAATAGTGGTCATTTTATTGAAAATAAATTATGATAAGAAACAAGTAATGCATTCTAGACTTAAACTTCATTAAATTAATAGAGTTTAATCTCTGTGTAAATTTCAATAAGAAGACTGACGCAGGACTACTTGAACATGGTCATGAAGCTGGTGACAGTGAGAACTTCCTGAGTGAAATATGGGCAAAGACATGTGTTGTAGGCACACAGTTTGTGGTAATTGGGAGTGGGGCTGTGGCCGAGCCTCATCCCCAATAGGCTACAGCTGTGTCAGACAGGTAACTAGTATTGAAAGTAATGAGACATAGAATGCTGAGGTGCACTGACCAATCACAAAAGCGTGGACAGAATGCACAGGTAGAATGCATGGAAGATCAAGAGTTTAAAAGATTACACTGAAAAACAAGAAAGAGTGGAAACAGATGCTTACAACCTTCTGAAGTGATATTATATTACTCTGTAAGAGTAAGAGCAGACACCTGAAACCTTCTTTAGTGTTAACTGTGACTCCACCATCCCTCTACTATAGATGTATTCAAAGATAAATGATGGAAATGGACCAACTCTAAACTTTCTTTTAAAATACAGAGGCACCTTTCCAATCCTTGCTGTATATCTTCTCATATGTTTCTCCAAGCCTTCATTTTACTAAATTCTGCCTACATTCCTATTTGTATTTCTTTCCATTTTAATTTCCCTTTTTCTTACACTTTCCATTCATCTGCCAAGTACTTCTCTCCTCAGAAATAACTACATACATTACTGAACAGAAGGGATAGAGTGGGATTCTCCCAGTGAGGCTAGGAAGAAGTAGATAGAAATCTTACAATTCTTGTGAGAATAAGAACCTTGTTGACCTGCTTGCACAAGATAAAGATTAGGATGGGGAGGGGTGTATTTATAGAAATAGGCATAATCCAGTGAATCAAGTCTTTCATAGAGTTTTCCTTTGAACTGCTTGACAGCTCCATTTTATTTGATTTTTGGAATATTTTATTCTATTCTTTCATGTAAATTTTAGAGTTTTTCTACATCATTTGGAGAGAAAGAGAAGCTGAGGCTGCATCTTTGATGCTGGTAAACAGCTTGACCAGCCAGACCTATTGAGAAATAACTGTATAGTGATTATGCAAATCAGATAAGCTCAACCAATGAGTGTGCAGAGAAACACATAGCTTAGGAAAAACCCATACAGGTACACATCAATAGCTGTTCAGTTACTCTGAGTTCTGATTGGCTGGAGCATGTCTATTTCTGTGTGTTATTCTCACGTTGGTGAAAAGCTGAGACATACAAGATTGATTCTCAAAATACTTGGAAAATTATCTTGATTGCCTAAAGAGTTTGGCTCTTTAAATGCACAAGAGATAAATTTAGCCACCAAATTTAACCTTTTTCATGGACTAGGATAAGGCCTTTTCATTATTACTGCTTACAGCTGCAGTTCAGTTGAGGAGGTGCACAATTAATAGCATAAAATGCATTTGGAAAAATTATGCCAATTCAAGAGGAAGTTGTTGTCCACGACTATTACTAAAAGGTTCACAAATTTGTTATTTAAATTATTTGAATAGTCTGTAAGCTTAAATTTTCACCTAAGGACTTCTGTAGGATATGACTTGTACTTCATTTTAATACCTTACACTATCCTTTTTATATACTAACTGGTTTGAAGCAAAATTGAGATTATCCAAAGAACTCGCATACCAAACACTCTGAAATACAGTATCTTCAAAAAGAATCTTTCCAACATTTCTGAAATACCAGCAGTTCCCAAATCTCCAGCAATGCATTGAAACTAAACCCCCGTTACAAGCAACGGTAAAATTGTCTGGTTCTAGACAGGCACGCCTATGCCATGTTACCCTCAATCACAGGGTTGCAGGCACTTTCAGTTTTGGATTCCGAGTCTTCAGATAACAAAGTGACATGCAATGAATTTGCCAGCCACGAACTTTGTGCTGATTTGTCAAAATACTAAATATTTCAGATTTTTAATCATACGATAATTATATACTTTGGCTGGATCAGCTGCTTTGAGGCAAGAGAGTTCTGCCATTGGTATCAATAGCCATAGGAGTATCTTAACATCTCATTTTATCCAATAATTAATCATTTTTTTTATATTGTCAATTATTTAGGTGGGATGAAGGATCATTTTCCTGTGGCTGTGTGCAAAGGAGCTGTATGAGGGTCTTGCTAAGGAGAGGCTACTGCTGAGGAAAGTTAAAATTATCAGTAAAAGTATAACCCAAAGAACCCACGGCGTCTTTGAAAAAAAATTAAGTTTCTGAAAAGTTCTAAGTTCATTGCCAGATGCTATTAATAAACTTGCACATAATAACATTAATTAAGTTGAAATTATCTACATTTCTTCTTAGGTGTTTGGTTTTTTTAAACAAAAAGGAGCCTGTATTTATTCCTTAATTATATGTTGCAACACAAAGTTTACATCTCTAACAGGGCAAGTAAGAAAGGGTCTGCTAAAATTAAACTCATAAACTTTCCAGTCCCTTCTGTAATACTCGCCAAGCCTTAGAAAATAGATTAAAAAACAGACAAGAAATACTTCTCTAATATTCTAAATACACCAAGAACTGCAGATTGATGGAGCTGCCTGAGGATTTATTGGTGCGGATTATATCAACAAAGAATTAGAGGATAAAACCATAATGAATGTTACTTCACATGGGATCAAGAATAGTAGTGTTTTTCAAAAGCCTAAAAGTCCTGTTGTCTTTTATACTGATTAGGATGTTTCTGATTGATCAAGACAGCTGTGTAGCCACTGTGCATTTTGACTTCTTAAGCATTTAAGAGTGTATACCTTTTGATTTAATAATGTTCAGCATAATAAAATAACATGTCTTAAGAATTTTGTACATGTTAGAGGTGGGAGACACGATGGGATTCCTGGAAGCTGGGGTGGGCCTCCATCCTGGCCCACTGCAGCAGAGTCTGTGCAGATTCTCAGCACCAGGGTAGTCCCCCCATCCCAGCTGGATCAAAGGGAGACTGCTGTGGTTCCCTGTCCCCATGCCCAGCCACTCCGTAGGCTGGAGATATTTTCCCACAGGCACACGCATGGTACAAGCAATGCTGGGCACACATCTCAGCACAGAGAGCAGTGCCTGTCCTGGCACCCACAAGAGCACAAACAGCACAGCTTAGTCCTTTTCGCCATCACTGAATGATCAGGATGGAAGTTCCATAGTGGAGTATATACATCTCCCTGGAAATACACAGTCTCTCCAGTAGCTGATTTAAAGCCTTCAGTTTACACACTACATCCATACCCTTATCTCCTCCTTCAGACCTATAGTTTGTCCCTCTAGCACCTGGCACTCAGACATCTTACAGTTGCAATTTAATATAAGGAGACTTTCCCTAACACTCACGCATGAAGTCCTATGATCTAGAGTTCAGATAAGATAGCTAGAAATTCATATAAATATAGGAAAAACTACAATGATCAAGCAGGAGTCAGCCAGACAAGCATATCAACTAGCACTTGCTCAACTATAATCAATACTTTTACTCTCTTTTCTTCTGTATTTATTAATCTTAATTCATCTTCAGCCCTCCATTTACCCCACTTTATTCTTTCCCCTAAAAATGCCATAATAGGTCCCACACAGTCCCACAGTGTTGCCCACTGTGTTCCAAACTTCAGCTTCTCCTCCACCCCATGGTTACTTCTATATCCCTTTAGTTTGTATGACATTATGGAAAGAATTTCTTTTGTTGAATCATCCTAATGGTTCTCCTGTGATAATCCTGGGAGCAGTCAATTTAATACACTGTTTTCACAGATTAGGTTACTAGGATTCCTTCATCTGTCATTTTTTCTCTGATTCTCTTGTAGAATATTTTTTGTTTAATTTGCCTAGTCTTTAGTAAAATAATCTAATATTAAATAGAGAACAGAAAAAAAGCCACCACCAAAAAACCAACCAAACCAACCCCAAAACACATCACAAAAAGCACACAACATCATAAAGAAATAAAATAACAATGTAAATGCCTAAGCTGCACAAAGAAAGTGGAAAAAACCTGAACTTCTGAAGACAAGGAGATGTGCTTTATAACAGCTGTATGTGTTCCAAAACTAGCATGCCTTTAAGTACCTGCTTAAAACTGACCCTGGTAAATCTCACAAGCAAATTGAAATAAATTTGTGTAGTTTGCTAACTTCTGTGAGTTGCAGTAATAAAACAGAAGTACCCTACATATAGTCTTCTCCCTGTGGCATGAGATTCATTTTGGGGTCTGGTAGGAGAACAATATTTTCTTGAATAAATAATGCAAGAGACTTTGAGAAAACGGAAGCTGTTGGACTGAAAACCCACAGCTGCAGGAAGTCCCCAGCCAGCTTCCTTGAAACAGCCTGCATAATGTGATACTTGATGGGAATAAATAGAGGAAAAAGTGCTTTTTTGAATCAAAGCAAGATGGACCTTAATGTTTCTATTTAATGGAGAGAAGAAATACAGTACTGAAAATAGAGTTATTGTAAAAGCTTAAGCAGAAATGGTATTAGAACGACTGAAGAAATTGTGAGGAAGCATGGATATCTAAACTGTAAAAAAAATCATAAAAGAAGGTTTTTTTTACCTTAGAGCCTGGAAGCTGCTATTAGGGAACCAAGATGATTAAGTTCACTTAAGCTGATTTAAGCTAATTAAGTTCTGGAGTGGCCATATAGGGTATATGATTGACTTGCTCTTGATAGAGATTTCAAGTCAGGTTGAATGATGTGCATAACAAGGTGCTCCCTGCTCTCATTTGGAACAGTATTTCAACCCATTTATGTGTATTTACAGAAATAATACAGTGGTTCTTCCTTGCAGCACAATCTCTTGATACTTAGGTGCACTAAACTGCATTTTTGACAAAATTACATTTCAAAATAGAGCAAATTGGTTCTTCTGAGAAAATTTCCTGTTAATGATTTGAATTATGTAACCAAAATAAACAGGAAATACTCCTTCAGGTTATTTAACTAAAGAGGTAGGGTGGGTGTGGGGGTGTGATTAAGATTTATCTTTTTCTGAAAGGACAAATGGCCACAGCTGCAGATGATTCAGGATGAGTAAGTGCTGCCTTTCTCTAAGAGTTCAAGGATTACAAAATACAGAGCCAGGAAGAAGTTGTTCCTCAGTAAGGTCAGTGAGGTTTTTGCAAGACAGCATGTCTCTGTGGCATGCGGCTGTGCTTCACGTCTTGAATAGTAAACGGACGTTTCGTTTACATAGGTTGTATAACACGTGTCATCTAATCAATTCTTTCAGTGCAGATCTACAAGGTTTGGTGACACTCCAACTTCTTTTGTTTTCTATTTGTTTAGCATTCTGGAGACTAATCAACTATCTTCAATATATAATTATTCTCACTAAGAGCTCTTGTAGTCTCTTCAGCTGTCATTTCAGTGAAATCTATGTCTTTAAAGAAATAACAAAAGCCTGTTATTATCCAATCCACATGAAATATTGTCAGTAGAGGTACAAACAAGTACTAGAGCTAATATAGTAATAATTTATTTTTTTCACACCAAAGTATTTTTTTAAATAAATCTGGTTTAAAATGGCAATATTTTTGACTACATACATGAGGTCAGAATTATTAACTAAAAATAGTGGTAATATCCCAAAGTCTTCCTCTTAAATAAGAGCTTTTACCATTGAATTAAAGAGAAAAAAATATTTTCAGTGAAAACATAAATTATATTGGATTAAATATTCAGGTAATTCTTGCCTTACTTGCAAGGAAGAACACATGTGTGCTGCCTTACAATAAGGTTACTGTAGAAGTTGTTGGGGAGCCACAGCACAGAGTGAGTGACATCAGTGCCAGGGATTACCCAAACAAGAGCCATGAAATTACTCCTGCTGAGCAGCCAGCATCTGCTTGGTCAGCGTTTGGGTAGGTGGTGACAAATAATCACATCTGACTTAGAAAACTTTACACTCTCACTTTGTTGTGGTGGAAAGGATCACTGTGAGTGCAGGGTGTGCTACAGAACATATGGGGTTGCAAGATGCCTCTTTAGGCTGCTCACAGCCTCCTACAGGATTTTGTGTTGTGGGGACCAGCCTGTGGTAGTCAGTTTGAAGATGCTGGGACCAGGACTGCGTGAAGGCCAAAATCTGGCTGAAGAAGGCCAGAACTAATTATCCAGAAGCATCAAATAGAGGGGTACCAGGAAAGGTCAGCAAGCAGCCAAGGTTGGCCACAGCATGGGGTAGTGCCCTCAGCTGCCAGGGCACTGTCCTGTGACAGATGAACAAGGTGAGCAGGCTAGGGCTTCATTGAAAGCCTGGTGATCTTCAAATGCAGAACGGGAATTTAGGTCTGAGGTGAAGGCAGAAGTCCTGACAGTCCATTGGTGGTGTTGGAACACTGACACCAAGAAGTAATTGAAACAGAGTGTTAGCCACTTCTATCTTTCTTGGTCTTGCTCTTGCTCTTCAGAGTAGCATATTGATTAAAGCAAAGTTCTCTTTTGTGTCTATGGTGCTTGAACACTACCTTATAGATTTTTGTTTTTGTCTCCAAGAAAGAGATGTGTTTTCTTGCTGAGTTGCAGAAATGTAACAGCATGATGCACAAAATATCACAGCAAACTACAAAACATGAATACCTGGCTGTTGTTGATTTCTGTGAGTTTTTTATGTTGCTCTGGAAAGCTCCATTATCAGAATGTAGAAAGTTGCAACCACAGCTGCTTTTCCACAGATTAATAAAACAGAATAACAGCCTGAAGGGCTGAAAATCAGTTTAATCATTTAATTTCAATTGATTATGAATAGGAAATGATTCCACATTTGCCTTTAGCTTTTCTACTAAGATTGTTCAAAATGTCTGGTTGTTGTGTCATCTAGAGTAATCACTGTATTATCTTCCACTGACCTGTAATAAATTTCCATGGCCAGCTAGTAATACCAGGCTTTTAACTTTTCATGCTGAAGTAGATTCTCGCAGGCTTATTGCTGTGCTTTAGCTTTGCTTGCTCTGTTGTAATAAAATAGTAGTCATAAACAGAAAAAGAAGCATAATCTCAAGAAAATTTAGATTTTTAAAAATTTTTATTTAAATAATTTACATTGCAGTGATACAGTCAGTGTTTCTCTTGTGCTTTTTTTTTTTTTTACATTTACTACTAGAAATAATTGCGTGCAATAATTGCATGTAAACAAAATTAATTGCTTAGGTGTCTACAAAAGATTTTACTGATTTCAACCTTGTTTGAATGCATAATCTTATGACATTGTGACATTGTGGCTAATTTATCTCAAAATGATCTGGCTGACCTAAAAGAGAGAAAACCTAAAGTGAAGCTGTTTGGTAATAGTGTAGGTGATCACAATACTATTTCTTACTAGTATCTGTGCTTCAAACATAGGGAAATGACATGCACGGGTCATGTCTTTCTTCTGAGGAAAATAAAACAGAATTTGGAGGATACTGCATGTTAATTGATTATAAAACAGAAATGAGTGGTGTGAAGCACTAGAATGGTTTCTATTTTTGCAGGATACATATTTTCTCTACTGTCTTTTGATTTTAAAATCACTGATTTAAAAACCACTGCTCTCCAGTGCCTTGAGAAAGTCACCTAAGACACATTGCATGGAAATGAGCAAATTGATGAAGTAAACTCAATCTATAATTTACTGGGTGAATTAAATGCGTGAATTTCTAAATTTAATGGAAACCTACCCAATATTGTCATGAATCTTGCAGGCTGTTTCTTATCTCTTGAAGTAAATGCGTACTCAGCTGCATAGCAATCTAGATTTTCCTAACAGTTGAAGGCAAGGCACTTCCTCAATATAGCCATCACTGCAATTTGAGAAACCCTAAACAGGACCTCCCTTGGTCATGGGTTTCTCATCCCTAGCTGAGAGTGCTAGCCTGAGAGAGTCTACTAGCAAGGATAGTCAAGGACAGCCCTGTGTTCCAGAGACATTCATTCTCTTGCAGTGGCTATAAAGGGAGTGTAAGTATGTCAGCTCAGATAAAGACAACCGTGTTTGGGTAGAAATATTCCACACCTTTCATCTACAGTACCTGTCATACAGAAAAGAAAGAGAGGGTCAGATGATGTTCTGGGATATGAAAGATTGATTTGAATGCCAACTTTTTTTTGCCTGAGTAACTGCTCTGAGTACTGTCTTTTGATTTTAAAATCAAAACAAGCTCTTACATGTCCCAGATGCTCTCTGGGTTGAAAGATATTAAGAATTAGGACTTTCGCAATATTTATTATTCAAATTCTTCCAAGTTTTGTACAATATTGAAATGCAGACAAGCAAATGAAGAGAAGGACTCCACAGGATAGTGGCAACCCGCTGAATAGACTCAGTGTGTACCTAAACTAGTAAATTAATCAGACTTGTGACCTTTTATCGGCAAAATTGTGAATACTTACCGAACAGTCCAAATCCATGTTAAATTCTCTTTTTTCTGTAACAAGGTAACCACATCCCAACTATCTATTAGGAAAGATGTTCTGTCATAAATGCCAAGGTGTGTCAGGACATTATTTGGGAGTGCTGACTGGTCTGGGACAAAACCAGACCAGGATGCTTCCAATTTAATAGCTATGGGTCACTAGATTTGAGCATCTAGGAAGCTAGTTACATTTCCTGACACCAGTTTAATTTAAATTAAACCAGTAAATTAGTAAATTAAACCAGTTTAATTTACTGATAACAGTCTCATGTTACATACTGTACTTCAGGGACATATAAAGTATGTTTTATTAAGTATATCTTATACAAACTGGAATAGGGCACATTCCACCAGTATTCACATTTGTGCCTAATTTTTATCTACCTACTTTTAATTTAATTCACTTCTATCCTTGGTTCTGAGAAATTATCTACTAAGATCATTATATTGTTGATTGGGCTTTGAACTTTTGAACTTCAGAAAGAAACCAGCACAAAACAGAAAGTAATACTGCACAGGGAAAGAGGCTTTCTCAGGAAAGAACTTGCTCTGGGATTGTGCACAAACAAAACCAGCTAAACCTAAGTGGCACAGTGGGTGAGCACATTAAGGAAGGTCTTGGTCTGTATGCCACATAACATCATGCTTCTCAAAGAAAAGGGGGGCAATAATGTGACAATGGTGGTTTAGACAGTGGGAACTCCCTGTAGAGCAGCCTTGGGGCATGGAAGCCTGTCACGGTCACCTGCGAGCTCTTGGGACCTGCAGCTGAAGCTAGGTCTGAAGCACTGCTAGACCAGGAGTGCCAGTGCTGTGCTTGCTGGTCCACACTCCTTGCTGTGTTTGCAGCTCCAGTGCAGGTTAGAACCAGCCTGCACTGTGAAGCTGCATGTTACCAGCATTATCCCTACTCAAACCTTTCTCCTGAGGGAGGTTTTATAATGCAGTAGCTTCTCTACTTCACACACTAGTAGTCTTGGCTGTTCACAGTAAGAAATGTAGTGCTGTCTTTCCTTATAAAACTTTTTTTCTATGCAGTTATGGAACACCAAACAGTTTCATTAAGCAACAACAGACAAGAACAAGTCATTTGTGTAGATGTGTAAAGGTGTGTTAGCATCTCAAAGTTATTCCACTGAGAACCTGACAAAGACTCTCATGTGAAGACTTATGCTAAAAATTATTAGATGAGATAATCACTGACTTGAGAATGAAAGAAAAGAACAACATAAACCACATCAAATCTCTTGTTTGCTGAAGGCAGAAAGAACATATGGCACAATGAAGGATTATCAGAAATACTTTTTTCTTCATGCACTGAATTAATTTGAAATTTGGAACAGTGAGCCTACCTTACTGATACTCTTCCTTTTATTCCAGGCAACTCATTTCCAAGAACCAGCAGAATCTTCCTATATAGCAGAAACTTCTAAAGACAGTCACTTCTGCACTGCATTATGGTTGATTACACAACTTTTTGTCAGGTGTTTATAACAATGATAGTTTTTCCTGTTGTCATCATAACATTGGACTTTAATCACGTAGCATAGACTCCCATGGTGAATTAAATATAGAGTGAATATACAGACCAGTCACCTGCAATTGGATGAAGTTCAAGGATTTGGATTAGTGAGAACACCCAGTGCAGACATGGGCCACAAGTTGTGCAGAATTCTTACCCTCTAGAAGGCTGAAACACTAATTTCTGAATAAATTCACTTGCACTCATAATATTATTCCTACCAATACATATTTTTAAGTTGCAAAACAGTTCAGAAAATGTTTGAATTTTGAGAAAAATGTAGGGGAAAGAGCAGCTGAAGGATATACAATGAAAATCCTTGTAAGGCCTAACATGATTTGAATAAATCATTTGTGAGATGAAAAGTATATGAGTGTATCAAAAGTGCATCCAAATGCGTTAGTAGTGGAACAACAAGAACAATTTATTCATATTGGAATACAGGATACAACTAGTATTTTTAAAGTATTTATATCTCATTTTTATAAGGAAATATATCAGTGATAACTAGATATATCTCTATTGGTATAGGGATAAATTCATACACGTTGCATCAGTTCCAAATCGTTGTATAATGTCTCTTTGCAGCATCAGCAAACACAGCAGCAAGCCATACAGACTACAGTAAAATTATAGCTTCAACTGCCTGACAGTTCTCGTCTTAACTTCCTCGCTTTTATCATTATTTTAATTTTAAATGGGCTGATGAGGAGAAAGTACCATCTAAGCAGTCGGTTGTCAGGAGTGTGCTTACCACCGTAATGCAATTGAGAGTTTGAGACTGAGTGTTTGCAGCTTGGTACAATATAAAATATTCCCACATTAAAGTGCAAAAGAAATCAAAGTTGGAGAATATTTTATAAGTTGTAATTCACTCTTTAGAGTTTATGCTTTAGAAATATTAAAAGCAGAAAAGCAAAAGCTAAGGACTATGCCGAAACCTGGAACTAAAAAAGACACTATAATAGACAGTGAAGCTTCAGATCACATATGTGAACTTTCCAATTAACTTTCTAAACAACCTGGGACAATTGATTCTGCTGAATCCAAAGCAGTAAGATTAATTAGATTAAAAATAACAGAATATTAAGCCAAACACCCAGCAAACTGGCATTTTATTTCTAAGTACTTTCTGCCAACAAACTGCAGTCTTTTCTTGTGACATTTCCAGTGTTATTGTTATTCAGGGATTCAATTAGCAAACAAGCAAATCTGAATTTATGTGGATAATTAGCATATTTTGAATTCAGATTAAGTAGCCATTCACACTTGTAGAACTTCAGCGAGTAGAAGCAAAAACACAAAGAAAATAATAAGAAACTATCATTATTATTTCAAAAGTATGTAAATCCATATATATTCAAAGAAGACTACTGAGTATATTCTTAAGACCTCGTAGTAAGTTCCCAATAGATGAGAAGATGCCTGCTTCTATTCTTATATCTTAAAAAATGCAAAGGATTGCTAAAGGAATAATGAATGTATAATAGATAGGTATTTGTGCATGCCATAGAGTAAACATGTATCTCTAGTTGACTTATTACCTCAAAACTCCCTCTGTAAATTTTCCTCTTTTGGTGGCTATAACCACAAGTACTGCTCATATATAGAAGACCTTTTTTACCCATTATAGTGCTTTCAGGGTGGCTCAGTGCTTCTTAGTATTTATAACTAGGTTGGAGTTTACAGATGGGACAGACGAGTGGGAATGATCATGATGCAAAGGTGAGGATCAGGTCTTGAGTAGGAAAAATATCTTTGAAAGAATACTGGCATTTCAAGATTCTTCTAATATGACTGGGTTCTAATACGTGGTTTTGGATATATATGGTAATGAAAGATATCATTGATTATGAGTGTTGCTATGAACATATTATAAGTTTCTCTGTGTGTAAGCCTTCTGATCATTTTCCCATGGGAGAACATACTTTTTCTGTCTTTTACTCTGTATAAGCTTTCTGTAAACAAAATATCTGTGTCTGTTCTTCAAGGACATGGAATTAGTTGGCCTCCTCCTACCTATGAGGAGAAGGAGCTGAAATTACTTTATCTTTCTAATGTTGTAAACTATTCGGACACATTCCCTGAACGAAGCAGCAGCAGGAGCATGGAGAATGCTCTCTGCTGAGCAGATATAGAAAAATACTAGAATTATGGAGTCATTTTAATAAATCATATTAGCCTTCTGATATTGTCATCAAGAGTCTTTTCTTCTATGTATGGACCACGACGATATATGAGAATTACTTTTCCTTGCCAGCCCTTCTGCAGAGATTTCATTCTCTCTTCAAACTCCTCTCTATTCTCCTTTGCAAGTTTTTTTCAATGCCAGAAACAACCTCTGTTTATTTTTGTGAGTACCATGACAGAGGGATTCAGGATGCTTCTAGTTCTACTGCACAATAAAAAAAAAAAAAAAAA
>VXAX01006772.1:163322-202859 GCA_013399835.1 Leptocoma aspasia
TGAGAAAAAGGGATAAGATATTTCAGGAATGTGTGAACATTATGTGGAAGAACTAATAGAGAAGTGAAAGAATAACTAAGAGGGAGTGATGAGATCGAAGAAGCACTTCATGTAACATTAAATTATTGAAGCAAACAGATTGTTGGATACCAACATGCTAAATGCAAATGAAATGTTATTTAACAGAAAGAGTGAGACAAAGTTAAAAAAAGGTGGTGAAAAAATGGTGCTCTTTGATGACAGCTTACAAGGATTTGACAGAAGAACCTATTATCAGACAAGCAGACAAAAGAAAAAGGGAAAAGAAGAAAAAACTTCATAGAAAACACACTAGTTTTAATTGGTTGGGAAAAAAAATCAAAAATATCATCAAAATATAAAATTAAATGAGACAGCTAAAAATGTGGAATGCTGAAGATTGCCTAGAGCAGCAGGGTGCCCAGAGCCAACTTTGACTACAAAGTTTCAAAATCATTGCGATCTGCAAATGGTTTAAGTACAGTAACTTTCCAGCACTTGTTATTTCCAATTTCTATGACAGCAGGCTAATCTTTTGCTGGTTTATCAGGAAATACATTTTTTTCCAGCAGGTTTGCAGAAAAATACATTTTTAGAACCTAATTTTTTCTTAAGTGTACACAATTTCTGACAAAAAAACCCCTTGTACAATGCCATTTCCTACTTGCAATATTTATAAGATCTTTCAGAATACTTAGGACATTAGATCTCTGTTTTCATTAACCTAAGTGACAGAATTTCTTCCAAAATGATAGGATTATAGAAAATGAAAGAAGTAGGCACTTGAGCTGTCCCTTTTTTTCATGCAAAACAAAAAAAATGTGGGTATTTTGCCTTGAAATATACTATTTTATATATATATATATATATACACACTCTATATATTTAACTATATATCTCAAAGTTTATTTAGCTGATGACAGATCTAAATTGTAGAACTGTACATTTGATTTAGTCTCATCTCATTGCAGAGAAATAGGCTACTCTTGGACACCATTCCTGTAATCATAAAGTAGTTACCTAAAAGAGGTCAGTTGCATTGTATTTCTTTTATACCATTGCTATTTTTTTTCCCCTAAGGGCCTGAGATGAAACGTTCAGCTGTTTGTTTGAAGTAAATCCCACACATCTTGTCTGGAATAGGACATTCCTACTAGATGCCTGATAAAACAGTAGGGAAAAATTAATGCCTCTTTCCTCCCCACATAAAGGACAATAAGACTTCTTTTTCACTTACTGTCTTTTGACAAGAGGTATTTGCAAGACAGCTGCTCACTCTAAACCAAAACATCTTTTTCTCCTGAGGGAAAATGATGAGACCAGGTGAAAACAAAAACATGCCAAAACTAGACACTTCCTTTAGATTTTCCCTTTCTACCTGGCCCATCTATGCCTTCTACTAATTGATTAATTATTTTGTCAGCTCCCATGATATTGTATGCATGGTTCATGTACTTGCCCTGTACTTTGGAAGGCTATATTTAGATTGCCAGTGAAACTGTCCTCATGATATGTTAACAACTCCTCAGAATCTATTTCAGTCCCTTGAGTTTATCTTTTGCTCTGCTCTAACCAGGTAACACCATGTGAATCAGCTCAGAGTCAACTAGTACTATTTCCATCACCATTGCAGAATAACAGAGTGGGTCAGGTTGGAAGGGACCACTGGAGGTTATCTGGTCCAAGCAGGGTCATCCTAGAGCACATGGCATAGTACTCTGTCCACATGGTTCTTGAATATCTCCAGTGAGAGAGACTCCACAACCTCTCTGGGAAATCTGTTTCAGTACTCCGTCACTTGTAGAGTGAAGAAGTTTTTTCTTATATTCAGGTGGAACTTCCTGTGCATCACTTTCTGCCTCTTACCTCTTGTCTTATTGCTTTGCACCACCGGGAAGAACCTGGCTCCATCCTCTGGACCCCCTCCCTTCAGATACTTTTAGACCTTGATGATGTCTGCTCTCAGTCATCTCTGCTCAATACTAAACTGGCCCAGCCCCCTCAGCATTTCCTTGTAAGAGAGACGCTCCAGTCCCCTGATCATCCCTGCTGCCCTCTGCTAGACCTGCTCCAGGAGCTCCATGTCTCTCTTGTCCTGAGGAGCCCAGAACTGGACACAGCACTCCAGATGTGCCTCACCAGGGCTGAGCAGAGGGGCAGGATCAGCTCCCTTGATCTGCTGGCAATGCTCTTCCTAATGCACCCCAGGATACCATTGGCCTTCTTGACCCCCAGGGCACACTGCTGGCTCATGGATGGCTTGTTGTCCGCCAGGACCTCAAGGTCCTTCTCTGAAGACCTGTTTTCCATCAGGTCAGCCCCCAGCCTGTACTGGTGGATTGTTCTTCTCCAGGTACAGGATCTTTGTTGAATTTCAGACAGTTCCTCTCTGCCTATCTGTCCAGCCTGCCAAGATCCCTCTGAAGGGCTGCACAGCTCTCTGGGCCATTCCTCCCAGCTTTGTGTCACCAGTGAACTTGCTGAGGAGGCATCTGTCCCTTCATCCAAGCCATTGATGTATGAGTCAAACAATACTGGGCCCAGTATTGAACCTTGGGGGACACCACTAGTGACAGGCCTCCAATTAAACTCTGTGTCACCAATAAAAACCCTTTGGGATCTGCTGTTCAGCCAGTTCTCAATCCACCTCGCTGTCCACTCATCCAGTGCACACTTCCTGACTCTGCCTGTGAGGATATTGTAAGAGACAAAGATACAAGCCTTGGTGAAGTCAAGGTTGACAATATCCACTACTCTCATCCATCCAGGCAGTTGTTTCATCCTAGAAGGCAGTCAAGTTGGTCACAGTTGGAACAGATAAGCAGGTAGTTCATGTACCACTTCAAGGTACAGCATTGCTTTCTGTGTCTTTGCTATATATTTCCTCTATATTGCAGCTGAAAGCCATGTCTTCAGTAAAATAAAATGTCTGAAAATTTGAAGTACAATGCAATAATTTTTTAATGTTGTAGGGCAGCTTAAAAGCAAGTAAATCCTTGGGAAGAACCATGGAACAATGAATATTTTTCCTGACTCTTAGAGAGCGTGTAAGTTTGCTTGTATTTCCATAAACACCTTATTTGAGAGCAGCCAGTGAAGTCCTTGCCTTGTATCTCTCTCTTGTATCTCTGAATGTAGATTATTACCTAATTTAAGCTCTGTTAGAGTGTTTCAAAAAGTTTGAATAGATCAATAATGCTACCACAACATTACTCTAAGGAAAGCCTTTTATTTTCCAAATTGTCATTATAGGGGACTGGTTTAGCTGTACTACTTCCTTGTTTATATTGTTTTTCTGGGCTGACAGAAGGACATACTTCTTCTGATGTAGAAGCTTCACTACGCTAATATTTTAGTATTTCTTCTTCTTTTTCCTCATGGAATCTTTCATTATTACCTGACATATTTCTTCATGCTCCTTGGAACAAACTGTACTACACAGTTGTGTTGGAACAGATTACAGCACCTGTCCCCAAGTCCTTGTCACACACTGTATACCAGAATATTTCCTGCACACATGTGTGTGCTTTGACTGATCCTTACTAAACCTTCCTATTGCATTTATAACTCAGGGGACAATTTTGTTCCATTTCCTACCACGTATCCTATCACATTTTTCTCCTCTACTAGAGGATCCTTTCTCCTGGTGACAAAGAGAATCTGATACATTAACCTAGCAATTTCTTTCAAAATTATTTGCAAATTGTCTCCCAGAAACTAAAGATATCCCATGAGTTTAAGGAGATTTCTTCCCCTGTCATAAATTAATTTGGGACATAAAGATGATCCCTTTTGTTTTCTGAGTAGGACAATAAACCATGGACTATCTATATGTTCCATTGGCCTGAATGGTAAGAAAAATTGTTGTGCTGATAGGTGATAGAAGACACCTAAATAGATAGTCAAAACTCAGTTTTTTTTCTAGTTTCTTCTGACATTTTTTGAATTATTTTACATTTCACATGTTAACCATAGGGTTAAAATCAGATGAGAATTTTTAATAATTTTTTTCCAGTGTGACAAGCTATATCCTATATGTGGATCTCATTCTTCAAGCAAATTACCATCCACGGTATTTTGGTGCTGTAGGACTCTATTTGATATAAATATGGTCTACGGAATAGGAAGTTTTCAGGCTATTCTATCGTTGTGGCTTTGTTCTGAATTTTTGTTTAGTGCTGTTTCATATTCATTATTCTACATATTATTTGCTACCTCATTTATTTTAAAAAGTGTTCTCATACTGAACTACACTGTTGCAATTCATAGTTGTCTTCTCTTTATGTATATGCTTGTCAGCTGGTCTATGACTTAGTACAGTAGTACAAACAATTAGTGAACCTTTATCAATTTGATGTTGTTATGATACCCTTTCAAATTTTTATACT
Organism: Leptocoma aspasia; assembly: GCA_013399835.1. Taxonomy (NCBI): domain Eukaryota; kingdom Metazoa; phylum Chordata; class Aves; order Passeriformes; family Nectariniidae; genus Leptocoma; species Leptocoma aspasia. The sequence goes on from VXAX01006772.1 coordinate 167,729, forward strand.
GCTGCACTCATACTCTTGGTGGAGCTTTTGTTTTATTTATCAGATTTTGCTAAGTATATGCACCATTTTTATTATCTGTATTTTAAGCACATATAATTTGTTGTCAGCAAAGGAAAAAACATCTAATAAATCTTACTGTTTTTCAAAGAGCAGAAAAGTGTCATACGCAATGCCATAAATATAAAACCATTTGTTTCTACAGTAAAAAATGCATTTTTACATTTATGTCAGTGTTGGGTTATGACTATCACTTCCACTTCTAATAACTAAGGAGCAAAAGTTGTTTAGAAAAATAAAACTTAGACTTGTATAATATGTGTCTGAAAGTACAGCAATTACTAGATATGCAAAAATAAATTCTGGGTTTTATTGTCTATCCACTGAAATTCCTCGTATCAAAAGAAAATACTGAAACTGCATGAGGAAAACTAGATATCTGAACATTTGAGGTACTAAACATTAATTTTATGCATAAAATACTACCTAATATTGTTAATGTGCAATAAGGGACATGAATATTTATTCTTAATTCTTACAAGTTTTCCTCCTTTGTTCTGTGCTGGAAGAATCTACTTTCTTCCCGTTTGGAAAGGAGATTCCTAGCTAGGGTATAAGTAGTCAATGAATCATAAAGCCACCCTACTTTTTTGTATTTGAAAATATGTCCTGGCTATAAGTTATTCAGTACTGTGAGGAAGGGGAACTCAGGTCTTTCTACGGAAATTGTTCAATTTTTGTTTTGTTGAATAATAAAGTTCTTATGAAACCACTAGGAACATGACTGGATGTCCAAAATATTTAGCTGCTCAACTACAATTTGGTAAACCTGGCATTTAGGCATTGAGTGTTCTTGGTGTTTTGCATTCAAAACATTTACAGAAGCATGCAACCTGTCTGAAAAATTAGGATCCATTTCTTTCTCACTCTCACTGTAGCCTGGTGAAGGTCCAATGTGAAAAGTGCAATAGCTTCAACAGAAGGGAATGACATCACCTAACAGCCACCACCAATGCAAAGTGCTTTCTCTGTCCTTGTCTTCTTAGCAGCCACCTGGTAAAGAAAAGAACTAACTTCAAATCTCCTGAGACAATGAAAGCAGACCAGTGCTAGGGACAGGTCAATTATATGTTTCTTTGCCTAGCAATAAGCAGGTGTGCTAGACAACGTCACGGTATGGAATAATTTAATTGGTCTTAGGATTAAACACTCCATATTTTAAAAACCAGGAAGTGTCAGAAAAGAATCACCCTTATTCAGTTTGCTCTTAAGTTTTCTATTGAAATCTCTGAATTATTTTTATCTCTTTTTTTCCTAATGAAAAAAACAAATAAGCGATAAATTTTATGTGGATTTAAAAGCTGTTTACATGAGGTTATGTAGACTCTCTTTGGGACCAGTTTTAAATTTCATAAACTGCCTGAAAACAATGGAAACTGATACAAATTATTGAAATGAGAGTGCACTGAAGTGTGAGCAAAAACAAACCTATATAAATATTCATTTTATTCTTCATGAGTTACTACAAAAAGAAGTTAAATCTAAATAGGTTAAAAGGGAGCTTCCTATGCTGACTTTTAAAAATGCTGCACTGTTTTGTGACAGAAACATTTGGGAAAAGGTTCAAGGAAGTGGTCACAGCATCAAGCCTAACAGAGTTCAAGATGTGTTTGAACATTGCTCTCAGACACATGAAGTGACTCTAGGGGATGGTCCTGTGCAGGGCTGGGAGTAGGACTTCGATGATCCTTGTGGATCCCTTCAAACTCAGGATATTCTGTGATTCTATGATTTTAAGATGGAAATCTAAGTGTGTCCGTGTTGTTTCTGCTCATGTGCCAGCTAGTTGCAATCTTTAGAACAAACGCAATTTTTTACACTCCCCTTGTATTTACGATTGCTAAATATTCTTTGCTTTTCCCTTCCCAAGACACAAAAGTGTTCTTTTTGCAACCAAAGTAAACAGTAGATTAGGAATTGAGAGTGAATGTGATATAATAATTGATCATCAGCTTAAAAAGCAGAAGGAAAGCAAAAAGTTCTGGAGAAATATCATAAGGAATCTATTAACTGACTTAGAAATATGACTATGAAGACAGTTCTGGTAGACCTAAACTGTAGCAGCTCTTCTTCTGGATATAAATCTGCATTGCCTATTTTCTTCTTTATTGCCTATTTTTCTTCTTTAATTTTTTTTTTAAAGGATTGTAATAGAACAGAAATTTTATCCAAAGAAAACAAAACAAAAAAAAAAATGCTGATTGCCAAAGAGTAAGTTGGAATTGCTCTATTTTCTTCTTTATTTATAAATATATAATTCTTCTTTCTTCAGCTGTTCTAAACTGTATGGATAATACTCTCTGTTGCTCTGATCTTTGAACAGTTATTTATCATGTTTAAAAGCTGTTATACTTTTTTATTTGGCTAATTTGGTAGCAACTTCTGTCCACTGAAAGCTTCTCTGCAGCAAAGAATCAAGCTAACAAAATAAAATTTCTTGTGCAAGGAAATTGTCTGGAGTTCTCAGAACATTCAAGAATATTTTATGAATGCCCATATGTGTCCAAAGACTAAGAAGGTGGAGGAATATCTACTAGTCATAGATCTTGAGGGAGTGATTTATTACACTTATAAATACAAAAGAAACACAAAAAGCCCAGGTGTTGATATTATAAGGTATATTCTTATGTAGGTAACAGAAGGAAAATTATTTGCTGAATAAACTAATATTGATTAAGGTGGATACAGTATATTTTTTAAAAATAGCCTTGCTGTTAGTTATAAAAAATAGAATGAATATAAAAAATAAATAGAACTTTATTTTTTTTCCTGAAGTTGCTCATAGTATTTGCTGTGTTAATATAACACAGAGCATTTATCTTGATACCATTAATCTTCTAAGTCTAATTTTCTGTGCTCATGTTTTACTGGAAAAATATAGGACAAGATAGTGGCTCATTACTTAATATTTCAGATTCACCCACCACTGAAGTCAATGGAATTTGATATTATTCATGCAGTGTGCTAAGGAGAAAAAAACCTCAACAAAACAAGTATGGCAATTTAAAATTAAATGCACGTATTTATTATAAAATCTAATGCAAACCTGCCCTCTTTCAGGTTAAAACCATTGCCCTTTGTGCTGTCACTATCTGCTTGTACAAAAATTTGTCTCCCTCCTTTTATAAGACCCCTTAAGTTACTGCAAGGTAGGCCTCCCTGAAGCATTTGCTTCCTCATGGTGTACAACCCCAGCCCTCTCAGCCTGTCCTTGTAGGAGATGTCTTCTCACTATCTTCATGGCCCTCCTCTGAACCCACTCTAAGGTCCAAGTCCTTCTTGTGTTGAGGACCCCAGAGCTGGATGCAGCACTCCAGGTAGGGTCTCCTGAGGGGGGCAATCATCTCCCTCAACCCGCTGGCCAAGCTGCTTTTGATGCAGCCCAGGATGAGATGTGGACGGTGGGCTCACACAGAGTTCTCACATCCATCTTTACATCCCCAAGAATACCCAAAATCCTTCTCCTCAGGGCTGTACTAAATGACGTCTTCTCCCTGTTTGCCCTCAAGTATGGGATTTCCCTAAAACAGATGGCAGCACTTTTCACTTGGGCTTGCTGGGAAGCCAGCACGGGAAGAGTGGGGTAAAACTATTGCAAATTAGACATCTAAAAATTAGGTGACTTAAACTCATCTAATAATTGTTGTTCCTTTTAGATTAAAGGGACACATTTCTGAAGAACAATTCAACCTAATCTGAAGTGGAAGTCTTTACTGAAGGCAAACCATACTGTAAAATTCTCTTTTGCTTTTTATTGACTCTATGTGCACCTCATATTGAGACATAACTTCTACATGACTGTCACTTATATTTGCTTTTAATAATGGAGTCAGTTTCTCAAATAAATCTGAAAGATAGGAGGAAGCAGGCAAATAATCTCTTTAGTCAACTGCTTAAAATTTAGATACACTTATCATGTATATAAGCCAAGAAATTTAGTTTGTTTGATAAAGATTCCATTGGCTTGGGTTCCAAGTCTGCAAATTGGAAATTGGTGAGACTGAACACAATGAGCAATGCTAAGAACACTAATGTCAAACTAAATAACACATTCATTCAGAAGGCTAACTGCAATATCTTTTGATAGGAGTAATTTTTAATAATAGATGCTGTGATTCCCTGTTTTCATTTTCACTTGCACTACAGTGCTTCTGTAAAAGAAACTTTTAACTGCACCTTCTAAATTGCCCTATGAGGAATATGTGAATATCTCGTCTTCTGACATCTGCAGTACGTCAGATTCAACAGATTACAAAGAGAAAAAAAAGAGGGAAATTATAATACAATGTTGTATGTCTTTTATTACCTGTAGTTTTCTACAGTGGAGAAGTTGCTATGAAAGGTAGTCACATTAAGTTATCTTTCTATTTGATGTAAAGGAAGTAAAGTGTAAAGCATTACAGTAAGTTTTCCCCTCATTTTTGGGTAAACTAAGGCACATTCTAGGTGAGTCTGCATCTGTTCATTGACTAGAATGTTAGTTTCTCTTCTTGAGCCATAAGTATTCATCTGAATCACAGAGTCGTTGAGGTTGGAAGAGACATATGGAATTCATCTGGTCCACACCACCACTGAAACAGGGCCACTTACACTCAGGATCTTATCTAAATAATTTTTTAATACCTGTGAAGGAGACTCCACAACCTCTGGGCAACCTGTGTCAGTGCTCACTTGTCCTCAGAGTAAGTGTTTTTGCATGTTCAGATGGAACATCCTGCCTTTCAGTTTATGCTCATTATTATCTATTCTGTCACTGAGCAGTAAACACTGAGCACTTCTCTTCATGCGGAGAAGAGCCTGTTCTCCACCTTCTTTACACACTCCCTTCATACACAGGGGTGAGATATCCCCTGAGCCTCTTCTTCTCTAGGTTGAGCAGTCTCAACTCTCCCAACCTTTCCTAATACATAGGTGCTCCATCCCCTTCATCATCTTTGAGGCCAGACCGTCATGAGAGTCTGATAAGCACAACGGAATATTTTCAGATGTACTTAATGAGTCTGATGATTCAAACACCATTTTCTGGAACACTACCACCAAAGAGAGTTTGTATTGCACATATAAATAACTTCAAAGATGGTAGTCCTTCTGCATCTAAACACTTCTATTTTCTTTTTCCCATTCTCTCTGTCCACCCAACAGCTTTTACCCTTTTTATACATCATTGTTTAACAGATGCCATTTCAGATTTATCTTTCACAGTCGGTTCATTGACTTATCTTTCAATTTTACCTCACCTTTCAATTTTGCCTTCAATAAATAAATGCTATTATAGCATCTTCCTAAGCTTTCTGAATAATTTTCTCTTTGTGCTCAATTCTGGCTTTGTATTTTTAAAAATACAGGTCCAGAAAACATTATGATGTTGATGCAGAGTATAAAACATCCTAATTATACCTTTCAAGTTTTTACTGGATTTCCCTGAAAGGCCATATTTTCTATGTCTAAGTTCTTTCATATACATGTATAAGATTGAGAGTGCGAAATAACAGTCATTATATCACTTATGGTAGAAGTGAGAAGCACTGAGCTGTTACAACATCTACTTACTGTCTTTGAATTTTAGTGGTATAAGAGCAGAATTGATGTGTTTGGTCTGTCTGGAATGGAGTTCATTTTCTTTGTAGCAATGGGTACGTTGCTGTGCCTTGGATTTACAACTAAAACTGAGTTGATAACACAGCAGTACTTTGGCTGTTGTTAAGCAGTGCTTGCGCAGCACTGAGGCTTTCTTCCTACCAATCTGTCCTTGCAGCAAGAAGCCTGCAGGTGCACAGCTGCTGGGAGGAGCTGGGGCCGATGACAAATTGGCCAAAGGGATAATCTACATCACAGGGTATCAGGCTAAGGAGTAAAAGCTCAGTAAGAGGAAGAAGAAGCAAGGACATTCATGGTTATGAATATCTGGCTTTCCAAGTAACTGCTGCACGTGCTTTTAGGGCTAAATTGGCTAAACATCTACCTACTAATGGGAAGTTGTGCATAAATTCCTTATTTTGCCTTTCTTGTTATTTGTTCCTTTTTTTTTTCACTTATTAAATTCTTTGTTTTGATTAACCACTTTTTGGCTTTTGCTCTTCCAATTGTGCACCTATACCACTTAGTGAGGAAACAACAGTGCTCAGCTGCTGGCCGGAATGAGCCTACCACAGGTGAAATTGCAAGTTTCCTCATATATATCTTCAGTGCTTGTCTAGAGGCCTCCCGCATTCCAAAAATATCTCAAAAAAAATACCTTCTGAAGATATGTATGAAGAAAACTACAGGGTGAAGACAACTGTATCAAAATCAGATTAAGGAAAAGGAAACCTTGAATTGTGGCATATTCAGTGCTCTCATGCAAACCAAAATGGAAATTTTTCAATCTAAAGTGAAAAGTATATTTATTTAAAGTTCCAGATATATTACTAAATAACTTATTTAATTTAATAAATTAAGTTAAATTTAACTGCCACCCTAAACACGTGGTAATAAAAGTATTCTTGGTAAGACCTGTAGCAAAGCCCTCATTTATAATTCCAAAATTGTTTTAAAATAACCAAGTGCAAAATAGAAATTTGACAAAATTTCTAGAAATAGAATTTCATATAGTAGCATTTTATTGACCCTGTTACAATGATACAACAAAAATGCACCTAAAAGGAACCCAACCCAAAAAAAAACCAACAAAAAAAGCACCCCCAAAAGCCAAAAAGTAACTTCCAAAAAAACCCCCAGATCTAGAAATATAAACCAAAAGAAAATGAAACACATATTAGTATGCAAAGCTTCATTTTTTATATAATTTTATATAATTCCAGCAGCAAACATTTCAAGATCTTTTGGCTATATTGCAAAAAAGCAATAGATTTCTCTCATGAGTCTTTTTACTGCTATTGTTCACTGCCTTAGGAATACTTAAGCATAAAACTTTATGCTTTGATGTTACTTAATTTTTTTTTTGCAAACAGAGCAGACTTTAAAAACTCAAAAAATATCAATTTGAGATAGTTTTTAATTATCAAGGATTTTATTTTTATTGAAGGCATTTATTTTCCTTTCTTTTTTTCAACTTTGTTCTTCTTAAAATAGATATTATAAATATCAAATGTTTGCATCTCATGAGCCAGGCCTCAACAAACAGAATTTAGAATTGTGATAGTAACCAGTGAAGGTGTCATGGAAACTTTGCCTTAGTCTCAGCCTTGGTAAAAAGTGCCATGGATTTTTCTAAGCCTAAGATTTGTAACAATCAATTTAGATATTATTGGTTTCTCAGAAGCCATGGAATGACAGGGGTGTGGATTTAAGTTGAAAGTAAACTATAGCCTAACATACCAAATTAACTGTAGTAGGTTCTTAACACAGTGAAGCTAGGGACCACAGATAAAAAATTTGACTCACTAGCACTACACATTGTGTTGAAAAGTAATTCTTTGTTACAAGTTTTAAAATAGTTTCTGCCCTACTAAGGAGCCTTCTTCAGCATGTTTCACTGATAAATGCCCTTAAGATTGTGCTGTGCATTAAGTGATATCCTGCCAAAAATAGTGTGCAATCTTCTATGCGGTATGGGATTTAGCTGGCCTATATTTAGGTATCTGTATTTGGCCTGGATACCAACGCAACCGCTTTTGTAGAACTGGTCAATATACTCACTGGAGCCTGGAGAAATGTTCAGTGTAGCCTGAAGCAGCCATCCCCCTGTGATGTCTAGACTCTATAGATCCAGACTTCATCAACTGTATTGACTAGACCTCTGCTAGACATAGTAGGTGCTTATAGATTTAGCTTACGTAACACCCTTCCATTGTAAAACCTCTGAAGTCTGGGCAACCTAAATACCTCCTCACTTATGATTGTTAATAATTCTTTATTCACTTTCATTCTTGACTTGAGAACACAGCAAATTGTGTGTTTTAAGCAGGAGATTTTGAATGCAGAGGGTTGAGCAGGGTAAAAAGGCAGGTAGAACTACATTGCTGAGGGAAATCTGATCACTGGAAAAAAAGTGCTAGTTCTACTGTGGCACAGACATCTACCACTGGAACATGAACCAAACATTTTGCATATATTGAGACGTAATAAATTAAATCCAGGAATACTTGCTAGTTTCTGGGTCTCAATACACATTCTGCTACCTAAAGAGCTCAGCAGGAAAGCTTTATACCTGTTTACTGAGTATCTAAGCTTAAACTAGGACTCTTGGCACAGAACTGGCAGGCATTTTTCCCTCATCAGCCTGTTCTATTCCTTTTACCTTCTATGTCAGTGGTAGCTTACGTAGGCATGCTATCATTTGTATTTTTTCTAGTTCTGCTCTTACCCTTCCCTTCTTCCTCTCTAATTTGGTCTACATTTACATCATCCCTTCTCTATTCTGTTTCTTTATAGTACATTCCTCTTTTCCTAAATATATTTTGTTCAGTTTCTTCCATTTTTAACTTGTTCTAGTTAAGCAATTAGTCTTTCTGTTTATCTACTATATTGATGCAATAAAGTAGAGTGCTATGGTTAAATATTAACTAACATATATTGTCCTTTCAGGAAGTAGTTTGCAGAAAGGAGAGTATAAAGGATTAAAAAAAAAAGAAAAAAAAGAAAAAGAATAATGTGCTAATCTGGAGGTCATTCAGTATTCCCACATGCATAACACTTAAAGCCTGCATATCAACAACGAAATACTAAGAGCTCAAAAGATGTGCTTGAATTTTCAGTCTTCAGTTTCCAGCATCTGCAAATTGAAAGACGAGACTCGAGTCACTTTCCAACAGAACCATTGGAATATCTCAGAAAAAGCATTAAAGGATCTGCTGATCATGTATTCATGTTAAATAATTGTCCAAATCAGGTAAGCAACTCATAGAATTGAGGTAAAATATGTATCTTCATACTAATGAAAACCAATTCACTCTCACTGACTATCAAACAATTAAATGATATAATGAGAGGCTAGGGTCAAGCTCCTCTTCCATGCTGAGTACACATATTCCCTGTTTCCAGCAACTCAGCTGCTCAGTACATACTGTCATGCAACTTCACCAGGCTGATTAACTGGATTCAGTGCACTCAGCCATGGAGGATCAAGCACACCAAAATGAACTCCAGCCAAGAGTGTAGCAAAAATAAACTTTTCTAGAAGTCACATTTTATACTTGCAGATAAACTTTCTTATGCTCTTTTTCCACCTGGGAATTTTTTGATGGCCTTTCTCTGTCACAGATGAGGAAAAAGGGCCTCATCACAGTCCTGTGATGTTTATTCTGTTGATTAAAACCTCAACAACAGAAATCATGTTATGTTGCAAAATTCACAATTTTCATATTAAGCAAAAGGTAAAATTCTGGCATTTGATTTCAACAGATATTTAACAGTGAAATCCAAGTGCGTCTTTGTCTTCCTAAACAGTGGGCTAAAATAAAAAAAAAAACCCTCAAATTCTCAAATTTTCAAGGGACTTGAGAATATGATATTAAAAAGATGTTCTTTATGTATGATGTCAGAATTCTTCTATTTCTATATCATGTATCAAAAAGTATGAAGACAAAATATTTTTAAATAAAGTACAAGTATTTCAGCTGTAACTCATCAAAAGACAAACTTGATGACAACTTTTGTGAACAAAAGTTTTTTACCAGATTATGAATACCTGGAATTTTTTTTCACTGTGGAACATTAAATCTGAGTAATTTGTTTTTGTGATTAGCACTTGTGGTGGAAAGATGGATGTAGAAGAAACAAAACGGACCCCTCAAAGGTAAGAGATTCTGCCATGATGAGGCCTTGCTCTTCACAGATGGAATTGGCATTGCAAGTATGCCATTGGAGTGGGCAACTCTCTGGCTATATCTGCATTCATGATTTGAGTCAGAACCTGGGGACAGACCTTAGATGTTTCAGGATCAAGGATGTGTTCCTGCACATTCACCTGTTTGTATAAACTGTTGCCATATAAGCTTGCTGATACCAAGGTTGAGAATAAAACTTGGACCATATAATTTATGTGGACAGAATGCTGGCAGTATCAAAGAAAAATATGAAATCCTGGCTTTCTCACTGATACAAACACAGCCTTTTTATGAAGGACAATGGGACCAAGTGTTGGAGAAGAGGCCAGAGCTCTGTCTCTTACAGACATTGCCACATAAGCCAGAAATGTAAGCAATATTGACGAAGGGATGGTAATGTCAAAGATGGGAACAGAGATTTGCCTGTGCCAAATGGTTGCTATGGAACACTGGCTCTATTAGAGAAGAGGACGGTGCTCTGGCTGTATCAGAAATGAGGATGGCACTCTGACTACGCCACTGTTTGCCTCTGATACTTGGCTATATTAAATATAGCCAGGAATGGACGCCTGGGTTTTTCAAACCTGGGCATACACACCTGGCTATGTTAATATTTGCCACAGTTATTATTTTAGCAGGATGAATTCATATATCAGGATGAAATTTCCAATATATCTGTTGTTTGCAATGTATGACAGATTAAAAAAAAGTGGTTGTTTTTAAATACTTTTTAGATAGAGATTGATCTCTGACCCTAGTGGAGAACGACATCCACCACTGTCTGGGATTAATACTGATATGTGTCATCTTATGTCAGAAACATACAAGAATCCTTCCTAGGAACCACTCTGCTATTACTCTGTATCTCTGATATAAGACACAAGCAGGATTAAAGTACATGTTTGCTTTTGTATGTGGTTAAAATGGTGTGCTGATCACATCAAACATAATGAATCTATATAAATATAAAGATTTTTCCTATTTACTTGTCTAAGTCGTATACACATACCAAGTAATATTAGGTAACACAAAAATCTGATTATAGTCAAAACCAAGCATCTAGTGTTTGTTTTCTTAAGAGATAATAATTGCTATATGGGGAAATGGGAATGTAATCCTGTATTTTCAGATGTACATTTGAAAACATTTTCACTGCTGAATTACTTGTTCCCAGAGAGTAGCAGGATGTTCTTAAAGTGCATTGATTTTGTTATGGCACTGCACTAAAAATGCATTTATTGAAAAGTCTTAATCATGTTTCAAATTTTTTTTCTGAAAGTCTCTCTCAACATATATATGTAATCAAAGTCTGTGTATTCCAAAAAAACCAGAACAGTGTTATCAAAATTATCCAAGGTTCTGATCTGGTCAAGGTGACAAAGTAGTTCTAGGAATTTTGCATGTAAAATAAAATCTATGCCCTTCATACATTCATGAAAACTTATGCTACAGAAAAGATAGAATATAATTCTTTATAAGTCTATGGAAGTTTGTAAATAAGAGAAGAAGGACAGAAAAATAATTTATTTTAGAAAATCTAATTATCTTTTTATATGGAAGGCGAGTGGTTCTTTTTATATCAAAAATGGAGTAGGTGAGTTTTGTTATTTTTTGTTGTCATTCTTGTCCTAGAATAAGATCAAACAACTATAAATATTCAAGTTACACCCAAGTGGTTTTTCCAAAAGTTATAGAGCTTGTTTTTTTCAGTAGCAAATGTTCATGGTCAGAGTTAAAAGTCACAGCAAAAGATGCAGTCTCTTCATCAGTTGAGCCTAGTCAGTGATTTTTCCTGAGAATCTGTATGACAGATAATTATGAGCCCCATCTCTGTAAGATCTTGTTCTCCTCCATCCTCACTGCTTGTATCAGTCAGTGCTGGACTGGCCAGAGCCCAGAGGCAGACATTACTGAGAAGAAAACAGTCTGTCTAGATGAAACTGGAGAAAAAACAATTTTCCCTGATGGAGGCAAGGAAGGTCAAATTAAAAATTTCATATTATTGAGCACTATCTGCTCTTCTTTTTAATTGTTGTTAAAAAAAATGACATCGTGTATAATTAACCGAAGCTTGAGAAGCTGTGGTCAGATCTGTGTCAGATGACATTGTATCATATTACATGTACTCAAACAGACAACATTTTAAATTATAAAGAAAGCTGGATCTACTGTACATGACGTGCCCTTTTAAAAGGCTTGTTTTGTACTTTATTAATTAATTCTCTGAGGTTGTTTATATTTAGCCATCAGCTCCATCTGGGCCAGCAGCAAGATACCTCATGAAGGCACAGATAATGAGCTGTTACACTTTGATATAAACGCCTTGTGTTTTGTTATCAAAGTCTGTTTCTAAGTCTGTTCAAACTTTCGGATGCAGATAAAATGTGATACAGAAGAGTAAATATGGAAACAAATGAAATTTTCCCTTCCTTTGATAATAAAGCAATGGTGTGAAGCTGGAGGGCAACAGGGAATTCTCCAATTCATTGCTACCTGGAAGTCTCTGCAGAATTTCTTTCTCAGCAGCTCTGCATTCTTTCATGGATAGATTTAGCATTGTGCAGCACATGGCTTAAAGACTTATTAAAGGACTTTGCTAGTTACAGCCTTTTCCATCTGTTCTTAGTCCTGAGGTCTGCACTGTGTTCTTCTGCATGCTATGGAAAATATGCACAGGGTCTTTTCAAACTTCTGGAAAAAAAAATTAAAGTCTTTTGTGTGACTCTTAAAAACCTGACTGTAATTTGCCTTTAACATGGTTTCTCAACTAAGCATCATGACTGGGGATAGTTTTCCATGACGCATAGAATATGTTCCTTACCACAATTATCTCAAATAAAATCACATATTATGTTCACCTGTATATTCTATTAAGAAGACATTCAATTGTTTACGATGACAATTCCCATTTATCAAGCAGCTTGTGTTTTGTTTACATAGCTGCAATGAAAATTTAGAAGGGAATAGAAACAGGCCAGTTGGAGAGGAAGTTATGGTTTTAATACTAGTTGATAGAAGTTTATTTTGTAAGTATTTGAAACTAAATAGTTCACACACACATATAAGAAAGTATGTCTTGTCTGTTGAGCAGATAGTTCAGCTGGCAAGCAAAGAGACCAGTTGTTGGATAAATTTTTTTTATCAATTGAAATGAATTATTTGCTGCTGTGACCTCTCTAAATACAATTTGGTTAAAGGAAGGCAAAAATAATTCCTAGCAGGAGAAAATCAGCACAGATATTAATTTAATAGAATAAGACAGATTGATTTATTCACTAGATATATTCAGGTTAGGCCTCTGAGCTCACATTGTCATTTAAAACCATCTCTGTCCTTATGTGCCTGTAATGAATTATGTTTTGAAGGTTACTTTGTATCCAAGGTGATTTCTTTCTCCCCCCTCTCTCCCCCTGTGCCTGTACAAGTATATGTATGTATGTATGTACAGACATAAAAATATTTATCTATTAAAAACTGTTTTTCAAATATCATTTTAGCATTGGAAGAAGTAAACATATTGCTCTCACATTGTACATTTCAGTATAGTCTGAATATCACAAAGGAAGAGAAAATTCTGATGGAAATTTTAATCCGTTCCATACTGGAGGGAGGGGGACAGGAGGGGGCATTGCTACACTCACTAAGAAAAAAAAGACCTAATTTTATGAAACTTTACTTAAAAAGTGCTTTTCAGAGCAGTTTATTAGAAATTAAATGTTGTCTGAAAGTTTTAAGAATGCATTGCAGTCTATTGTCTGACTTGTCAGCTTTCCCCCCAGCTCTATACGCTGAACATGATGCCATACCGTATGGAATATCCCTTTGGCCACTTGGGGTCAGCTGTCCTGGCTGTGTCCCTTCCCAACTCCTCCTGCCACTCCAGCCTTCTCACTGGCAGGGCATGACAGGCTAAGAAGTCCTTGACTTAATATAAACACTTCTTGGCAACTAAAACACCAGTTTGCTATCAACACACTTCCCTTACAAAATCCAAAACTCACTGTACCAGTTTAGAGGATGAAAATGAGCTCTACCCTAATAATATTAGTTATTTTTGTCAATACCTCTGAAAATTCCCAGCTTCTACTTTAAAGGAACTTTAGAGATTGAGTCGTGTTCAAGAGGTAATGACATTGTATGGGATAGATACTTGAAATAAAATTGTGGAGCTTTGTCTGAGGCATTATGTTATACAAAATTTTAATTGTACTATTTTATTCCTTTATGCCTTTGCATTCTGTTAATTATATAAGCAAGTTCAATTAATATGTAATTATTCTGGCATTAAAGTTTAGAAGGAAAAAGAAAGCTTTAGAAATTGTATTCCAAAAAGCCTAAGAGAAATATAACACCTTTGCTTAATGAAAAATTAAACATTATTAAATCCTAGTAGGAATGTGAAAACTGTCCATATTTACTTCAACATTTTAGACCCATTCAACATTTTTTGCAAGAAAATATAATTTCATGTCTGCATCCTCTTTTCAAAGTTTTACTTCACAGAATCATGGAATTATAGAATGGTTTGGGTTGGAAGGGACCATAAAGATCATCTAGTTCCAAACCATCTGCCACAGGAAGGGGCATCTCCCAGTAGAACAGGTTGCTCAGCGCCCCATCCATCCTAGCCATGAACACTTCCAGAGATGAGACATGAACAATTTCTCTGGGCAGCCTGTTCCATTGTCTCACCACTGTCATAGTGAAAAATTTCATAGTGCTTTAAATTAAAATGAAAAAGATTTTTTTTTTTAATTTAGGATAAATACTTTGAAGTGATTTGGATCTTGAAAAGTTAGAAAAATTAACTGAGGAATTTTTTAATATATTTTTGCATCTTTAATGAGTTGAAGTGTCTTTTGGCACAAAGTGCACAGATGGCAGCAGAAGAAGGAAAAGGTAAAGAGAGTGCCCGTTTTGTTGGTTACATTTTGTAGAATCATTACAGCTAGGGAGTCTAAGCACACGGAGTGACCTTTATTCAGCCTCTCTTCTCTGAAGGCAACTGAAACATTACCTTCACATTAAATATATGAATGGCTTGTCTGAAGTGTAAGGACTTTGCAGTGTAATTAAGTCAGTCTCATCCTGAAATGTTTATGCTTTGTTCACATAGGGAGAAAGTGTCTACGTATTTATTTTTGAAGTCATTATTAGTAGAAAGCAAAGTCAATGAAACTTTCAAAAATAAGCTAATTCTGTGAGGTTTTTTTATCTTTACAAAGACAAAAGAGTTGTATTTCTTTTCTGAACTGTTTCTTTCACTGTGCATTTGCCAGTGTTCGTGTGTGCAGGAGTGTGAGGAATCTTAAGTAACAAATGTGGCAGTTTATTTAGGTCCTTTTTTTTGCATCAACAGTGGGAAAAATGCCTAAGGGTAAAAAAGAAAACTGCGAGTTAGGTCTTTGTCAAGTGGGGTTAGCTATGGAATTCATAAGGAATGCAGGATTTGACAGAAATGTAGAATGATGAAAACTTTCAGTTTATGGTATTAAAACTTATTGACAGCCCTTGCAAGCACTGGTCCAGAACATGAATTTCTAATTGCTGCTACTGAAAAATGCTTTCTACTGATGGCCCTAGTTGAGTTTACTATATTTCTCTGTGAAAAATTGTTGATCAGGAAAGCACAGTGTTTTCAAATTGCTCCTTTCCCCCATCCATATATTTTCTTCTGGTAGGATGAGTATATAACTTTTCATCCTTCATTAAAAATCCTTTCAAAAGGGCTATTTACAAACTTCCTTCTTTACAAGCAAACCTTTCAATTCTAGAAGGAAATCCTGGCAGAATTACTACTAATCTTGGAGCATACAAATCTCTTATACTGTGGTTTGAGTGTGTAAGAGAAGAGTTCCTTCACTGCAAAAGGTAAAATTGCAAACACTGGAATTTTTAAGGAAAACAGTTCTTGTAAACAGAAACTGTCAGCAGGGGTGTTGTGCAATGTGTATCACCCTTGTGCATAGTGATCATGTGAATGATCATCATAGCAGGAATGGTTGAATTATATATTTAACTAGTTATTACGTCTGTGAAGAATGAACAGCAGGTGGATTTATTGCTATAAAAGTATAGTTTCAGCTGTTGGTTTTCCCCTAGCCGTTCGTTCTGTTTGAAAATAGGTCCTGTCCTGACATTCAGTGCTGTGGCATTTTGGCTTTTAAATGTTTATCTGTGTGATTCAAGCATTCACATTTCAGAATGCTCTGGCTTTATACCTATTATTAACATGTAGAATACTTTGCAAAGAGACAAGCATTGTAAGCTAAAAATACACTAACTCTTTTATATAGTTAAGAACTTTAGGGCAGTATAGGTGTAACCTTGCCTCTTTCTATATAAGCATAGCAAACCACACTTCACTGTTATTATCATATCTCATTGGTTTAGTAAGGCTGCTATCTCATAAACTGTACAATTTGGCCCTACAGGCTGCAAAAGCAGGAATTCTATCTTTATGTTTATTAGAAGAAGGAAGCCATTGCTTCCAATGTAACTAAAAATGATCAGTTCTCTAGAATTTCAACACTTTTTTTTTAAAGATAAACACTTTTATCATCCCAATGAGTACATATCTGTGTGTGTGTGTGTATATACATATGATTTTGTACATGTATGTGCATCTGTATGTCTTTCAGTTATGAAGAAACAATGGATTTTTGCCATTATTTCCAAAACCAAGACTCTGCCTTAGAAAAAGCAAAAATGCAATTTTAGTGTAACAGGTTTCCCGGTTCTGCTACTAAGGACTTTAAGATCCTACTAGAGCAGTCTGAATTAAAAGTTTACCATTAGGTTCATGATAGGTTACTGAAGTGTAACTTCAGTATTTACTGGAAATACTTGTTTTGGTAATGTTAAAATGTCCTTAAACTAAGGTCTTTCCTGTTTTCACTTTGACATATTCACACTCTGCTTAACAGGACATAAAAATGTCCTGTGGATCACAGGAGTCATGCTGATAAAATAATAATACTGCCTTATGGTGTCACTATATTTCTTATATAAGTTTATATAAACAATTGCTGTTTATGGAATAGCATCCTAGTATAATATAGTATAGCCTCTGGGAAAATTCTCATTAATTTTTGTAAGGCTGTGGTTATCTTTATGCTAAATTTTCCCACAAGGGCTGACCAAACCCATGATTTTCATGTCAAAGGTACTAATAATTTTTGTCTTTAATGATAAATAAGTAAGTTATCAGCTAGGATTTTTATTCTTCCATATAAATTATTTGAAAATTTTGTACAGGTTCAACAAGAATAAATATTGATTTCTGTCTATGAAAACACATTTGAGTGTGAGAAATCATCACAGTACTATATTTACTTTTAAGAACATTATACAGGATGGAGGAATACTACTTCATCTGCTAAAGTTTTCCTAGAGCTGGTAAATTAGAATTGCAATATTTATCCTCTATTTATTCATTTATTTAGTTAGTTAGTTGCTTGCAGCTACCGTGTTGTTTTTCTCTATGATTTCTTCATAAATTGGTTGAATGATTTTATGCCTTTATGCACCCTTTAGGGACCTTACTCTGTAGTTCTAAGCAATGAGACACTTAAACCGATTTTTTTTTTGTTAAAATGTGTCTCAATAGTAGGTATAATATAACGTAATTTTCTGAAAGGTTGTGTAATGTTAGTCTTGGTGGTAGTGTTAAGATCAGGCACAAGAGGAATTCACTATGATATTAAACCCAATCCAAAGTGACCTGAGTGGAGATTGTGATGGATATACCTTTAAACCGTTGTAAACCATGACTTGAGTTGCATGGTACAGGAATAGCTATATCAGGAACCACAAAAACCAGTGGAGAACAAGTCTTACACAGCAGAGACACTGCCTCAGCTGTCTTTGGTGCCCAGTAACTTCACACAAAACACCACCTCTCCTATACTGCATTCACTGCAACAAATGGAGCCCAAAAGTCAGGGACTAAATGAAATCAGTGGATGTTTTTTTAGATATTTGTGGAAATTTTATGGGCATTTTATGGATATTTTACACAGGGGATGCCTAGACTAAGGGAATGATATCTGTGTTGAAATTGTTTTGGATAGTGTGGTATCTGAGCATGGGGTATACATGCATGATGTATATACAGTATAGTCTAAGGATGGGAATTTGTCCTGGTTTTGACTGGGATAAAGTTAATTTTTTTCATAGTAGCTGGTATAATGCTGTGTTTGAGATTTAGGGTGAGAACAATGCTGCTAAGCACTGCTTTTGCAGAGTTAAGGCCTTTTCTGCTTCTCGTAACACCTCAATAGTGCGGAGGCTGGGGTTCACCAGGAGTGGCAAGAGGACACAGCTGGGACTGCTGACCCCAGCTGACCAAAAGGGTATCCCATACCATATGGTGTTATGCTTAGCAATAAAAGCTGAATGAAGAAGACAGGAAAATTCTGAGCAAGAGCATTTCACTTCTTAAGTCACCACTACATGTGACGGAGCACTAATTTCATGGAGATGGCTTAAAACACCTGCCTGCCCATAGAAAGTGGTGATTGAATTCCGTTTTTTTTGTGTGTTGCTTGCGCATGTGGGTTTTGCTTCGCCTACTAAACTGTCTATATCACAATCCATGAGTTTTGTCACATCTAGTCTCCCGATTCTCTTCCCCATCCCACTGTGATTGGAGTGAGCAAGTGACTGTGTGGTATTTAGTTGCTGGATAGGGTTAAACCATTACATCATTTGAACTCGACCATGTGCTTTCAGTTTCGGTCTGTTTTGTCATATTCTTGTACCCCATCTTTCATTTGGAGCTATTTATTAAGATGGTCAGGTATTTGATTTAGGGGCCCTGGTTCTGAGTCTGATCTTGCTCCTTGTCTTCAAAGTTGTCTCTCTGGGTATCAGAAAGTTTCTTATGTGAATCTGAGGCCAGATGTGGATCCCTATCTGCATTTTGATAAAATCCTAAGGAGGGTATCGATTTCTGTGCAGAAAAAACACACTCAGACTAAAGAAGAATGACAGTGAAGGCTTTTTTTAAACCAGAAACTAGAAAACAGCAAGATAATGAATCACACCTACTGTACAGTTTCCTATATGCGTCTATTTGAACTATACAGAGTGCCTAAATAGTCTTTGAAATATAATGAATTAGGAGTGCATTTCAGACTTGTAAAAGCACAAATATGATGCCTGAATCATTTTACTCCTTAGAGAAAAACATCATGTTCCTTCATTTTTAAAAGTAAATTCTTTATTTATTTTACATGAATCAAAACATATGCCAATATCTTTGTTTCTGGGTACATTTATAGTTTTAAAACCATCCATAATTGGAGACATAGAGCAAATGCCAAAGACATTCTGAGTTAAATTGCTCAAGAGTAACAGTGACCAAGCCATTGCAAGGAGCAAACTACTGGAGAGCTAACAAGGCAGTTGCAAGCAAGAAACAGTAATGATCGAATTTCTGGGATGAGAAAGTTGAAAATGCTCATGATAAAGTACATGAAAAAGAGCATGTTAACTACTATTTAAAGTATAAAAGGTGAGGGGAATATGAGTGTTGGCTGAGTTCTGTGAAGGAAAGCTTGAAAAAACATTTTCTTCGCTTTAATCTCCACAGATATTAATGAGCTAGGCAATAGTACAGAAAATGTACAAATCATATTTATGGATTTTTTTTATTTAATGGGATCAAACTTTCTTAAAAAATCTTAAAATCACTGTGCCGGAATAATTACTGAATAGGAATATAACAATGGTCGAGTCTACAGATGTTATTGTGATAAATACCACCAGGCACTAAGGAACAACAAATATAAGATCCATGTAGCAAAATTCCTTCAAATTAAAACTTAGTTAAAACATGAGACTAAGATCCTGACTTTCATGAAGAGGACTGTACTTCGTCAAAATGACTCTACCAACTGTTGGAATCCAGGGATTCCACAACCAACCAGCCATCTCCAGTCCCTTAATCAATTTTGTGGACCATTATTGGACTTCCTCAAGTAAACAAAAAAAAGCCAAACCCAATCAAACAAACAGAAAAAAAAAAAGGGAAAGGGTTTCAGTGCTTGATAAAAGCAACAGCCACCAGCCCTGTCCTCTGCCCCTAGGAGAGGCCCAAGCTTGAAATAAGACTCTAAGTATTAATAATTAATAATGGCTTCTGATCTAAAACTGATTGCTTATTGACAGGTTTGGAGAATGATGAAGTAGTTCTGCAGATATTAAAAGTCACTCAAATTAATTAGAATCTTCAAAAAAATGCTCTTGATAAAGCTGGAAATATTATAAAGTCTGTATTATTCCCTTGCTACAGCTGTAATTTTTAACCCATCTGTGCAGCATTATATAGGGGAAAATGAGATCAGGAAAAATGGTAACTGAAAATAGAAAAAGGTATTTGCTTGTTTGTTCTCTTCCTGACTTGCTTCAGATACTCCTAAAGTTCTGGGGAGATGGTCAGCTAGAAAACTGTAGAATTTTACATTGGGTTGAAATATTCTTCAATATTTTTCAACAATTTTTTATGCATTCCCAATAAAAATAACTACATTATTGAGCAGACTTATTTCAGATAAATTATGAACAATTATAGAAACTCATGAAATAATTATCAAGTGCTAAATTACCAAGTTTCTTATGAAAAACACCAAAAGTACACCTATCATTGTAAGCTGTTGTCTTGTAATGAATTGATTTGTACACAAGTCATGGATATTTTTTGTAGCTTGTAAGCTTTAATAATTGAACATATTTAATACCTTTAATTATTTACTACAGAAATTTTAAACAGGGGCCACTTTTAATTTTAATACTTGCAGAAAATAATCATCCTTTTTTGTTAAGAATCTCTGTTGGAGCTATTTATAAATACATATGCACATATACATGTATTAAAAAGGAGACTACAATGAGTTTACTCACAATACACACAATATACAAAGAAAAAAAATACAGTATTTATTTGGAGATTACAAAAAACCTCTGAACATATTATTCCAGTACCTTGTTAAACAGAGAAATGATATAGACGTCTATTATTAAAATTCTAAAAACTCATCCATTCTTACTTCCGCAAGTATGGAACAACAAGCTGGTATGAAGGAACACAAATATTTATTTTGCCTGCTTATATATTTTTAAAATATTTATTATTCACTTTATTATCCTACATTACTGCTGCAAAGAACAGAATTAATAACATTTTTATTTACAGTATACATCTCTCTATACTTATCACAAATAATGGCAGTGTTGTTTATTTGGGTTAGATAGTTACATTCAGTACAGTTATTACTGGGTTTTTTTTCCCCTAAATTAGTACATCAGTCTATCTAAAGCCAATAACATGCTTTTAATAGTTAAATTTTTATGTGAATACTGGTGGGAAATGTTCCTATTTTATTAATGCAAGTAGTGACACTCAATTACTGGTGACTAAGCAATAGCAGTTCATCATTTTTATTTTTTAAAGGATTCTGTCTGTGAAGCAGTAATTCATCTAGCTACAGCGCATCAGGCTGAAAGTAACAAATTTCATCAGATAAACAATGTAACCACTCACAGCAGCTTCTCCTGTGATTGGACTTCATTTGATAAGCCAGCTGGACCAGTTTCCCTTGAGCTCTCTGTATAGCCAGTGGATAGAGGAAGAAAGAGGTCTTGGGAGTCTCCAGCCAGAAATTATATTCTTATATATTCAAAATGTACTGCTGCTTCCTAAGTAATTGGTGTTTCTACTCAGAGGAGAAGAAATGTCTCATTGCAATTTTTCAGACTTGCTTCATATTTCAAAAATAGTCTCAAATTTCATAACTTTAAGTTCCATACAACAAGACCACAAGTAAAATTCTTCACTTGGACAAGAGATGTGTGAAGGAAATTTTAGCAAAATCAGGACTTCATGTAGTTGAAAAAATCCGGATAAAAATTTACCAGTAATTGTTGACTCGTGATAAAGACAAGAAGCGGAAATCTACTTTAAGACAGACTGACAATTATTTCTGTCAAGGCAGTAATTCTATTCACCATAAAAGGCAGCATCATAGATGAAAGTTTCTCTTTCACCTTCTGTACAGCACCAACTGAGAATTTTTGTCTTTGTACTTGCCTGAAACTTTTGCTGCAGCAGGACAAACTGAAAGTCTCTTTCTACCATTTTTTTGCAGCTGCTCATAATGTGTAAAAAACATGCTGTGAAGAAGAATGTAAGTCATTGATAGATGCATCCTACGGAGCAATCTATTTCTGGGTGCAAAGGTACGTGAATCTGCAGATGTTTTCTCAGAGGAGTGTTTCATCCTACATGACTAGTACTGTTCAGAGAACCTGCTGGTGTGACCTCAGTGATCCACTCTTTTGCCCTGAGCTTACTTTGACAATTGATCACCTTCTAATATTTTTCCATGATGAGGACAGAAATAAGATCAGTAAACACAACTTACAGAATCCAGGGACAAGAATGTTGAGCACATGGTGTATGAAGGAGGAATATGCCTGCAGTGTGTATAAAGACAAAGCTAAATGTTCTCCACTCCAGTGAAACTGACCTTAATTGACAGTCTGTATGTCAGAACTTCAGGAATCTGTTCTTCAAAACAAATTGCCTGGTGCAGGCCTAGATTTGTATGCACAAGTGAACAGGCACATAAAAAGGACAATCCACACCCTTTTTAGTACAGAGCTAGCTATTGGACTTCTGGACTTGCTGGCCTTCAATGGGAAGGCATAGAACTTACATAAGGTGTTTGCATGCCTAACAGTAAAAGAGGGAATTTTACAAGAAGAACCTGGACAGATGTCTCTAATTATATTTCTAATCTAATCTAATTGGAAAACTACAGAATAGCTGAAATTGGAAGGCATCTCTGGAGATCATGTAGTCCAGTGCCTAAGCTCAGACCAAGGGCAACTGGAGCAGGTTGCCCATGTCCCATGCCTTTGGGGTTTGAATATCCCCAAGGGCATATGCAACTACTTTGGCAATCTGCTCCAGCGTTTGACCATTTTCACAGTTAAAAAAAAAAAAAAAATTATTGTGTTCACACAATGTGGAATTCTGTGTGCCTTTTCTTCTCCAGCCTGAACAGCCCCAGCTCTCTCAACCTTTCCTCACACGACAGGTGCTTCAGTCCCTTAATCAACTTATTGTAGCCCTTTGCTGGACTTCCTCAAGTAACTCCATATATCTCTTGTACCCATAAACATGGAGCTGACTTACATAGAAAGTAATTGGTCTTGGACAAAATGTAGGCAGAATGGAAGGCAGAATGTATCTAGAAGGACCTTGGCAGAAGTGTATCTGTACTTATACATCCAATCTAATAATGCAGGGGAAAAGACAGACTAATGACATAGGAAGCACTAGAGTTATTGAGGCTCTGAAGCAGAAGGCCAGAGGAGGAGTATGTTATAAAAGACAGACATATAATCTAATGAGTAAAAACTTCAAGATAAAAAGGGGGAAAAAAACCTCGAGAAGATGTCAAATCATTGAGTGGATTATGAGCAAAAATCCCATTAGTAGATTAGTACTGTAGGCCCTGAGAGGTTGTAGATACTTTGGAAATAAATATATAATATATGAACTATGGGCATCATAGAATACAGTTGTTTTCCAGACACAGTGGACAAGCAAACAACTCACGATCTCTCTGCTAGATTAATTCATTTCTTCCATGTTTTGATTTTGATGTTAAAATTCCTTGACATTCATATTGTGAGTATGATTGTCCAAGTTTATTCATGAATTATTTGTTTTAGAACATCTTCACACCATGCAGAGATTTACCATTGTGCCTTAGGTTACTGAGACTCACTTATCAAAGAAAGAACCAGATGTTCTGTGCAGATAAATTATGTCTTCCAGCAGTGAAAACTTATAGGTTTTCCAGGTAATATAGTATTCTAAGTGGAATATATCTTAGCTAACTGCAGGCATTTGGAAGTTGGATGTCTGCACTAGTAAGCCAAATTTGTAGTTATAGTAGAAGAAATAATACCGCCAAGCACTTCCAATTGATATGTCTTGGGTGCCTGTTTTGGGGAGAAATAAATTATAAATTGTTCTCCTGTTATGCCTGACTTTCTGTTGACTATGACAAAAGGTGACGAGCCTGAAAAAGTTAGATGTCTAACTTTTAAACATCTGAGAATGGATGTGTTAATTTATTTAACTGCAGAGGACAAGAATGAGGAACCCTCCTTCTTCTCCAGTATAAACTCTCTATACTGAAACAGAGCTTTATTAGATAGAAAATGTGAGATTTGTTCAAGCTTTTATATTCACAATTAGACAATATGTCATGTTAAAATTACTTTTCTTCAGTCCATTCCCTCAAGAAAACTTGAAAGAACCTGAAAACACAGGGGAAAAAGAGATTTCCTAACAATTACCAGTTTTATGTCTGTATTAGCTAAATTACCAGGACAGCTCTAAAAATGGGAATAATACTGCTTTTTCTAGACAGCAGCAGCCTTTGACAGGCTTCAGAAGAACAGTGGTTTCTCCAAAATTCAGACTAATTTCAGGAGAAATAAGGGGCCTAAAATGCTGACAATCATATTTCTTAAAGTTACCAATCTGATGGCATTGTGTTTGCTTTCACTGCCTCTGAATGTGTTGGGAATACAGAAGAAAGATCTGTAAGATTGGAATTGTGTCTTTTCGTGTGGATAATCTTCAAAATGCTTCAATCATTCTCTCTGCAGCATATAAATACATTTAGATGCAGCAATAAAGATATCTAAGTCTTTTACTCTTCTATTCTTTTGAAATTACTTTCATACCAATTAATACCCAGTCTTTTAAAAATGTGTGTCTTAGTATCTCTCTCTTTATTAAAGCAAAGATCTGCCCAATTGGAGTCTTTTTTGAGCCTTCTACTTTGTGTTTGCAAAGAAAACAAGATAAATAGTGTCATTTATCTAGTTTAATTGTGAAAGACATTAGAGGAAACTCACATGTTTCATAGTAGGAGGTCAAACGTCCTACCACGCTTTCTAAAACTTTGTGGAGCATAGTTCTTTTAAGTTCTTTGGAGTTTCAGATCTTAAGGTATAACAACCATGTTTGCTAATTTAGGGAAGAGTTTGCCTTTGTTCATTTTTCATTTTGCTTACATATAAATTTTTATACGAGGTACAAGTAGGAGAATCATGGTCAATGAGGCTTGAAAACTTGTTACTATATAACATTATTGTAAATTTGCTGCATATTTCATCCACTTATACCCAGAAAACTAGTATTTCTTTATACCTTACCCTTGACAAGCCTCCAACAAAATAACCAAGCAAACAAAAAAAAAATCCAAACGAGTTATCTCATAACTGAATGTGAAAAACCCAGCAACATGAAGCCTTGAACAACGAACCTCATATAGGTGTTACTATTGTGAAGAAAGGTACAGTGTCCTTGGAATATTTGAGAAATTATAAATTTGTGTGATCAGAAAAACAAAGTGAGATTTCAACTCCCTGAAAGAAAAAGCAGAGAACATCAGACAAATTCCTATGAAAAATATGTAAGGCAAGAGAAAACTGGTTAATAAACTGTGATGTACGAAGTTATACAAAAATAAATTCCTGAAAAAGATTGTGAAGGATAATGAAGAAACTGGACTATCAACTGCAAAGAAAAATACCTGTAAGCGAGGGCAAAAATTAGTGGCTATAACCAGAAGCTAAATCAGTTTTGAATAGTTGTGTGAGCAGGCATAGATGCATCTGTATTACAAGGAGAACATTAGCTGCACAAATACTAAAGTGCATATGCAAAATACGGCTTTCTTAAGCCTCCTCATTTAATCCTAGGTTAAGATAACTGTGAAGGCCTGGCCCTGCTGTATATAACAGTTATATACAGCAGTATGTAACAGACCTGTGAAGAACAGGTCCTGCTGTATATAACAGTTCAAGAAACTTAAAAAATAAAAGGAGAAAAAATTTACCACAGAGGAAGAAGTTGATAAATAATGTGGAGTCTTAAAGGTAGTAGCACTGTAATACATACAATAGGCCCATGTGACCTGAAAGACTCTTGACAAACACAATCAATATAGGCACCAAGAGAAAGGATTCCCTTCCAACACCAACCCACTGGCAAAATGACACCTACATAAGTTCCCTAGTATTTTATCAAAACAAGGTATTAAGGGCTCCCTTTGAAAGAGTCTCAGGTCACAAACTTAATTTATTTTTGCAGAAGAACCAGCAGATTTCATGCAAAGCTGCAGCATAGTCAAAGATGAAGAAACAAGAAAATAAGAAGAAAGGCATAACAACGACATAGAAAGCTTTTAATTGTCTTTTTTGGTGATGAAGAAGCAAATTTCTCAACACAGGAGAAAAATTTGATCCTAAATGGATTTCACTATTGCAGGGGATTGTAGAAATTTGTCAACAAATTAAACAAGTGGTGTATTTATTATTTCAAACCAACACTCTTGTTATGTCTATGAGAATTAACAGCCCTAACTATAGCTGTTTTGTACTGTATTGTAGAGCTTTTGTTACATATATATAAACTAGTTTGGGTTATTGATGGTACCCCAATTTAAATTAGTGTTCAAGTAATTCAGAATTTCCTTAAAATTTAATATTTCTTGATCACTTCCTAACACTGAACCTATATGTGTCTAATGAAACCTAAACATATATTTCATTATAATTAATTAATTTAATTCTACAATTATTGATAAATTTAAATTTGAATAGAAGATGGAAAGCGGTGTCTCACCTGACAGTTAGAAAATAAAATTATGCTCCATGTACTATCTATAAAAATTGCCTTACTTTAATTGTAAGAGAAAAAAAAAGAGAAAATTTTCTGACAGGTTAAATGCCTAACACTGGCCTTTAATACAGAATGAATTATTCTTGAGTGAGTAATAAAACATGGTGTAATAAACATTAGCACATTACTACCTATGTATTCTCCTGCATGTCCTATAACTTGTACTCATCATAATAGCTATTCAGTCAGACTTGTGTTTCTGAAGGAATCATTACAGGTCTTATAGTATAATATTTTAGTCCTTCACAAATCCTCTAGGACAATGTTACATGTGATTTAGTCTTATAGGATTACCTCACAGTCGTCTAGAAATCCCTTTAATCCATCAGAAAATCCGTAGGATTGTTTTGTAAAGGCACAAAGGGACATAGATCTGACCAAGGCTGATTCTTTCACAAAGAAGTTCCCTCAGGATGTAAGAATCACATCCACAATTTCATGCAATGTTGGTGGCATTTTCCATTTCATTTTATTACTCTCTTTTGGTCTTACAGCTCAAATTCAAGCATTGAACATATGCAAAGGTTTACATTAGCTCAATTTATTGGACAATTTAAGGTGATCTGCTGTGTGTAAGATTAAAAAAATATAATTCATTTGCCAAGTAGTTGTAACTGCAGGAAGACTCAAGGTTAAATAAAACTGATCCCTCCAATATCTAGAATCATCACCAGATTGAACCCTAACCTAGATTTCTGAGTAAATACCTTTCATGAATATACTTAATTTATTCAGCTACCATCAGTGTCTAATGGACAAAAATTATCTACAGAATGAATCTTGGAAACATGGAAACATAGCAACAATATATATGTTATATATATATATATGCACACAGTAAGAGAGTGGCAATTTCTTAAGAGGAAGACTCATTACTCTAGTTAGGTGCATTTTTGAATTTACCATTGGAAAAGTTTGGAAGAGTTTGAGATTCTCTCTCTCTAATGTATATGTACATGTATTTTCATCTTTGGGAAGTATCCAAGTGTGAAGGGATATGTTTGTAGAACCTATCTGGAGTTTTGACTGTTGAAAGATTTGAAGAACAAGAAGAGGAGTTTCTATAGGTACAACTGCAGCAAAAGGAAAATGAAGAAAAATGCCAGCTGCTGAACTGGACAGACAACCTGGTGACAGAGACACTAAAAAAAAGTTAATTGCTCAATGTCTTCTTCAAGTCACTCTTTATTGATAGACCTGCCTCCCACAGTCCTAGGTCCTTGAGTCTCAAGAACAAATCTGGAGCTAGAAAGACTTATTTCTCCTTGAAGTAAACTAAGGAAGACTTAAAGGTGGAGGCAGATCAAGTAATGGAACATTTACCCAAACTGTACGGAAGTCCACAGACCTTTGGGATGTACACCAACAAGTGCAGAAGAAACTGACCAATCTCTTTGTGGGGACACTTCTGATTATATCTGAAAGAATGTGGAGGTAAGAGGAACAACTAGGGAACTGCAGCACCGACAGCTTCAGCTCAACTATGGGAAAGTGATGGCACAAGTAATATTGTAAACCATTTCCAGACACATGAAAGGGATTTGGAGCAGTCAGCATGGATTCAGCAAAGGGAAATCATATGTGACCAACCTGATAGCCTTTTTATGATGAGACTGCCTAGGTAGGTGAGGGGAGAGTCGTATGTGTTGTTTATTCAGACTTCATGGAAATGTTTTACACTGTTGCCCCTGCTGTCTTCATGGATGAAGTGATGAAATACAGGTGAGTTCTGCTTGCAGAATCATAAAGATGTAATTGTTAAGACTTATGGCTTTCAGTTCCCTGTTGAACTGTAACTGTGGAACATTACTTGAACTGGGAAAATTTATTAAATTTCAACTCCTTTAGATCTACTTTTTTAATCCTTTTACTGATGTTTCTATGCCAAGTTTCACCCTAACCTTGACCATGGATAAAATAATTTTTTAAAAATACAAATTTTTTTAAAATCTTTTATATGACTTTCTACACTATAAAAGGATCCATACAGCCTTAGAACAGAAATTATTTTTAGGTCTTCAGAAAGCAGGAACAGATGAACATTATGAATTTCAATTAGTCCAATGTACAATAAAGCCAGACTGGAGGGAATAAAACCAACAGTCTGTTGTTTCTTCTGTATGACTCAGAAAATTTTCTTTTCCACTTCAGGCAACAGTTATGCTGAACATCCTGAACCATGACCTTCAAGAAGAGTAAACTCTCACTTTTTCTCAGAATTGGTAGCTTTCCAACATGGGTTGATGCCCAGCTTATTGACCTTACTTTGGAGTTGTATCAAGAAGGACATTGCTAGCCTCAGGATTTACCCATCCCTCAGACTGTCTTGGTTTTTTTGTTGTTGTTGCTGTTGTTTTTTGTTTGTTTGGGTTTTTTCCTCAAGCTTTTTTAATTAAAAAACATATTACTTCCTTAAGAGGAAACCATTTTTTTTAATGAGAGCTGTCTAAGCTTCCTACACATTTACAGCAAAATTTCTTCCTCTCCATGTCAAACCTCTCAAAGAGCAACTATTATGGAGTGCTGATCTCTCTCAACAGTTATCACTTTGACTGCTTTACTTCACATCACAAAACCTCACCAGCTTTTTTCTCTACTCCCCTGACACCTTTAAACATATCAGGACCAATCCTAGTTTTCTAAATTTCAGACTTTTTCTGACTGGACAGAATTCATGTCTTTCTCTTCAAGTGCCCTAGGACATGTTGCAAGATATATCTTCTGTATAGAAAACTGTCTGCATGAATGGCAGCCCAGAAGCTTTCAGGTTTCCTCTTGTTGAGTCATTGTGTTTTAGTGTCAGAGACTGTAAAGTTACTGTTAATGGCTTGAACGATTTTAAGGACTTTTGCCCAGTATGGCAAGTAAAAAAGGCTGAGGGCAAAGAATGTAACAAAAAAGCCAAACCCAGCATGTGTCCTGAAAATCAGCACTGGAGAGGCTTGGGGTGGGGGAGGCTATAATTCGAAGGCTTATCTACTGATGCCAATATTGCAACACTCACCCCACAACAAGGAGGGGAGGAGGAGAGGTTTTGGGTATGTTCACTCCTTTTGACCAGAGGTACATAACCTCTGGTCAAAAGGAGTGAACACCCACCCTCCCTCACACAAACTGGCTCAGTTGCAAAGCCCCCACCCCGGGAAGGCCACACCACAGGACATTCACGTGAGGGCAACTGAGGGGGTATCACCATCCATCAAAGACCCCCAAAGTGCACCCCAGACTCATTGCTGAGGCCTTGCAGCAGAGCACTGCACGTGATTCAAAAAGGTGCAACAGCTCCAGAGTCTGCTGCAAGAGACCCTGTCAAACTTGCCCCCCAAGGGGAGATACCCCACCTGGCCCAAATGTATTAATCCATTGAACTCTATGTTTGGAGGAACCCTCACCACCTGGAAGACCAGAAGAAGAGGATCAACAGGCTGGTATCAACATCCACAGAATAGATATTTTCTATTTAATCTGTCTCTGTCACTGTTTCCCTCCACCCCATCACCTCTTTTTCTATTTATTTCTAACTCTCTCCCTCACCCTCACATTTATTTTTAAATGAAATCAATACTATTGACTTCAACATATGGTCTCATTGCTCCTTAAATCAGGCAGAGGCATCTTTCTAATAATTTTAATAACTGGGTCTCAGCATTTAGGTAAATACACTGTCTTCTCAGAACGTAAAATGGAAAGTGAGAATCTTCTGTTTTTAGTTTTGTGAGATTTTTAAATTTTATTTTCTTTGTCAAAATGACTACTTTGGACAAGTGAAACATAAGAGTCTACCAAGTTACCTAAACATAGACATAAAATACTAATATTTAAGGTTTTTGGTCTGACATCCAGATGTTGTTTCTAGGAGAACATGGTCTTTCTCAGCTTTTTGCCGTACTGTCAAGTCCATGAAGTTAATTTGTTTATGCTAAGGAATTTGGGTAGATAAATCTGATAAAGAGGATTTGCCATGTTGTCATGAATGAAAACAATATTCAGTTTAATTACCTTAAACCTCAGATATATCCAATTTCATGTCATTAAAGCATGCACAGTTTGAATTTCTTGCTTAATGTTTGAAAACAGATTTGGGTTTGAATTAAAAATGAATTCTTAAACTTTTAATAAAGGCTTCTTCTGAAACCATTTAAAGTCTATGGCAAGAGTCCAAAATTATTTCAACTTTGAATCAGGTCATAAATTGTATTGCCCATATACCTTCGACGATATTTTCTACTGCCTGTCAACTCTTCAGTCTGTAAGAAAGTAATTTTTCAGCGTTCTTTGTGATGTTAATTCCAATTATGTTACACACAATACATGCAAGCTTTTCCTGAAGAGAGGCAAAGAGGTAACAGGCATTCATGACAGTTGACACTATCTCTGAAAGCCATATTGATTACTAAGAGAGTCAAATAAGGATTTATTAAATTTAAAATAAGATTTTAAAAAAAACACTACTTGAAGTGAAATGTAATGTTTCATACAGACACTTAATATAAGCAGAAATTACTTTTCCTTCACGGAAAATGAAAGGGTTTTTTTTCTTCCTATTAGCATTTCAATTAAAAACATTTCTACTCATTTCCTTTTTAATGAAAGTATATAAATAGCAATAGCCTTTAAGTACTGCTTTTTTTCTAAAGCAAAAAAAAAATTACATTAAGAACTATAATAAAATTTCTACATAGGAGTAGTGGAAACAGTAAACCAATAAAACTGCTTGTTTCAGTTCAGTAAATATACATTGATTTTTATACTGATTCATATTTATGCTCAGAATGGTCCTCAGTATTTTTCACTGATGCTCACTTTGAGTAGAAATTCATGCATAAAATGTAACAGTTCCAGACAATTTTTTTTAGGGTAACAGTGTAATATTTTCTGAAATTGTGTGGTTCTACTAAAACCAGAGAAAATAATGTAGATTCATAGAATGATAGTATTTTAAAAGAATACAGATAGATATTTGGCAGAAGTATTGGAGAAATTGAGATATTTCGAATTTATGAACTAAATTCTTTTGTGCAGAAGAAATAATCTAAAATGTCTGTATGTTCAATCTTCCCCAGCCATTTTTTTTTGTAGTTTTGGTTTTGGTTTTGGTTTTGGTTTTGGTTTTTTAATCTAAGGCAAAGGTGTCTAGAGTTTAGAATAGTTTGGAAGGAAATTCTGTGCTTTTGTTCATGTAATAATAAATAAAAAAAGAAAAATAAGCTTTGTCCTTTAATCAACAAAACCAAGTAAAGAACTTGTAGTATTCCAAACGTAAGCTTATAATTCTTTAAACAAAGTTAAACCAAGTATCTTTCCACTCAGTAATAGACAATATTACTACTAGGCAAAAAGCCAAGACAGGAGTGTGCTGAAAATGCTCTCACTATTAAAAGAACACCTAAAACAGTCTTAATTTTGACTATAGCTTATTTGTAAGCACTGCTTCATCAGTCTTCAAAATAAAACTATATCAATGTTTCTTCCAGGCATCAGAGAAATAGAGGAAGAGATCTACTCATTCTGGCTTAATCCTAGCCTAGATGAGTTAGGGGATCAACACTAAATTTACACAAAATTACTAATCAGAATCTCATGTTAACTTGCCTTTTTAAAATTAATAAAATACATTTTTATGAGAAAGAACTTTATCAGTATGCGGGTGACTGTGCACTGGCACAGACTGTCCAGAGAGGTTCTGGACTCTTCCTCACTGGAGATATTCAAGAACCATCTGGACACAATCCTATGCCATGTGGTCTAGAATGACCCTGCTGTGGGTGTCACAGAAAACAGCAAATATGACTACACACACAGCTGGTCTTGCTCCATGAGAACCAAGTTCCTGTGCCATGACATGCCAATGGCATAGGATCATACGTACCATCATAGTTTTTATTCTAAAAAATACAAGCTGAAAAGCAAGTGAGCCTTTGCAGGTGAGCAAAGGTAGTAATTCAGTCAGGACTTCTGTCTTTAGTCTGGAAAGTATGTCTGTTTGCCACCATGCTTCATTTCTGCACGAAACTAAAAATCTTTAGCATAATTGTCCTGGAACTGTCTGGTCTAAATTACTTTGTCTTTTTCAAAACCTGCTTTCTTGGCTTCATATACTCAAACAAGAATTCAGAAAATGTTTGTTTCTTTGTGCGAAAGAAAGAGAGAGAGGGAAGAGCTGGTGTCCCTCTCATATTTTTGTCAAAAATAGATGTAAACCCCAAAGAGTTAACTTTGAAATAAATAACTCCTTCTCAAATTATAGAATCATGGAACAATTTTTTTTATAAAGTCTTTAGGTATATAAAAATTGCAATACACTTACATTCTACATTCACCAACAAACATAGACACACACACAAAAAAGGAAAAAGCTCCATGCAGGCACATTAGGACGCTGCTTAATAGCATTCATCCTTTCTCCAGTAACAGGGAAAGGAAAAGCAGGATGAGCGTTTGGCTTCAGCTTCTGCCTCCTTTCAACTCCCCAGCTGGAAGAGCTCCTCATTGTCCTTGAGAAACTTCTGGACTAACTCCAAGTTTCTACATACATAAGAGGAGACCAAGAACTGTAATTAGTGCTGCAATTACTGAATGAAATCAGAGGTTTGCTGAATAGCTTACTAGTAGGTGACAAGAAAGGAATAGATATGATCCTTTAACAATAGAATGAAAATCATAAGAACAGATATTTTCTTTTTTTCTGTGCACACCCTCTATCCTCAAGAGGAAAGAATATGGTAAAAGAGAGCAACTTTATAGGGACACTGCTTCCAGTGCAAGGAACCAATCCTCAGCCAAAAGATCAAGTAGCCATGTCCACTGGAATTCATTCAGAAAGATTTCAGCTCCTTCTTGAGAAGAATGATTTCGTAAGAGATAGAAAAATATACTTTAGAGACAGCTAGAAGTAGTGCTGCCTTATCACAGTTGTCTTTGGAGGTGAAGCAAAGTATCCACTGAATATAGCCTACACATTTTTTAAGGGAAAGGTAGCTGTTGAACTGGTGTAGGGAGCAAATTAACAAGTAACAGGAATGCTGAGAGTACAACAGGAATAATCAGAGTGCAGTGTACATTTTACTTTCACCCTCTTTTGTTTAGTAGGATAGATATAGCTTGAGAAACCCATTATGTTCTATACTTGTCTGGACCTCCATGCAAGTACTGAAAATACATTTTCAGGACATTAAAATGCTTGGTTTTAATGTGATACTTTTTGAGGTATTATAATTCCAATAACATTATTGCTGCTGGCTGGGCAAAATACAGTCACCAACATAAATAGTTCAGTCCTAATGCTGGTTGATGTAAATCAGTACAGATGAAAAGATTGGCAAGAACTTAACTGCCAAACAGAGCAGATGATTTTGTTCTCATTCTGCCCTTTTGTCAGTGGGAACACATGCAGTTTTTCCAGTCCAGCTGGAAATTTGACTAAATGAAACTCAGAATAATTCTGAGATTACTACCTCTCAAATGTTTGGAATTGACTGATGCATTGAAAAGATTTTAGACACAAAGAAAATGGAATCTCTTTAGGTATCATGATTTGGCCAAAGGTTCAGAATATTCATTTTGACTGTTCACAATGAAGGGAACCAAAGTTAGTTAGTCTAGCTTGTTTAAAATGAGGTTAGTTTCACTACCTGTCACAAAGGTATATAATGTGTGTGTATATATATATATCTTCATAAGTGATGAAATGTACGTATACATCTTCAGCTCAGTCTTCACTTTAAATTTTCATACCTGAACCATGCCTAAGTCCCACTGATTCCTTCTGCCCAACAAACCCCCTCTGGAGACATCTATAATTTTATGTATTGCATCATATTCACATATTTGTAGTTAAAATATTCTCAAAGGATTTTTTCCATGAATTGTACTTGGACTGATTTGATGTTAGCTGATGTTTAGTATTCCTAAAGATATTTTCAGGTCCTTTCTGGTTGTAGACTTACATAGGAAGAAATAGATTTAATTCTTTCAGCTATAAATTTAAGTCTAAATTTGAAAAAGTATTTTCTTGGATGAAAAAAGTTAATGATAAAGGAAATGATATATTATGGACAATTACTGTTGTACTCACTTATCTTTTCTTTCCGTCATATTCTGACTTGCTATTACTATGCTGTAACTCTTTTTTTCTATAATCTTTGTCTTTTATTGAACTCAAACTCCTTGTGATAGAAAATACATCCTTGCATATGAATTTATATGTGTTTTTACACCGAACATCACTAATTTATGGGACCACACTGATTTATGTTCTAAAGAAGCATTTCTTTTTAAAGTTTTACTCTTCAGTACAAGAAGAGAAGGAAGAAAAGAAAAGATGGAAGGGAAGAAAGAATGGAGAGAAGAGGAAGGGAGAAAGGGGAAATGGGGAAGAGAGATAAAGGAGGGGAAGTTCAGGGAAGTTCAGGGAAGGGAAGTTCAGGGAAGTTCAGGGAAGGGAAGTTCAGGGAAGTTCAGGGAAGTTCAGGGAAGTTCAGGGAAGTTCAGGGAAGGGAAGTTCAGGGAAGGGAAGTTCAGGGAAGGGAAGTGC
>VXAX01006772.1:202901-235073 GCA_013399835.1 Leptocoma aspasia
AGGGAAGGGAAGGGAAGGGAAGGGAAGGGAAGGGGACTTTTATTTTCTTATCTAGAACTTTATTCTATGGCATGTAAGTACATTAGTGGCTATATTTTCATGTGTTGAAATGTTCATGAAGATGAACACTTCATGCTGAAGTGTTTTATTGTTTAAAAAATCCTCTAAAAATAATCTTGGTGTTTTTTGTGGTTTTGCCTAATAATGTTTACAAAGTACTTTCCAAATATTGTAGAAATGTTGACAAATTGGCACTGTTTAAGCAGTAATTTCATTCCATAAACTGCCATCCAGGACCTCTCTTCTACTTCAGCTCACAGGAATAAAAGAAACCCTTCATTGTTTGTTTTTTTTGTTTTGTTTTGTTTTTCTGATTTTTATTTGTTTGTTTGTTTCAGAAAAATCAAATGGAAAAAGCCAAACAAAAAAAAAAAAGAAAAAATGTACTAATGTTAATGAAAACAGAAATCAGACAAGTAGAACTGACTTGGCTTTCTGGAATCACCTCTGCAACATCTTTTCATTGTTCACTGAAGAGATTAGCATCTTTGGTCTCTAAAGAGGAATTGTCCTTCACTTCCAATACCCTGAACTCCTTGTAGTAGTTTACATAGTTTGTCTTTCTTTTGAAGTCAAGTTATTCACATTAGACTGGTGTTTGCAACTCCAATGTGAAAACACAGAACGGATCAAGAAAAGAAACAGGATTTCAGCCGGGATGGTGTATATTCTTCTGCCTCTTTTTTTTCTACAGTTCCTGACCTTGATTTGTGTAGTTAAGGAGCAGGAAAGAGGTTCTGGCTTTTGCAGTGGGCTTGCTAGTCCTGTGAGCAGGAGATGGAAGATGTGTGGTTCTAGACACCCTGAGTTACCCTGCTAAATCCATGTATGTCTATTTTCCTGTTCTTAGCTCAGTATTTATGTATGTGTATAATATGAGCACCGGCCATGTTACACATTGTGATTTGTTGTAGAGGACTTAAACTGATCTATATGAGCTAAGGGGAGTGTCAGAAACAGCCTAAAGAAAAGGGCATGGAGTTCTGCATGGGTAGATCTCTTCTCCTTCTCATCTGGGATTTGTAATTATATCAAAGCCTATTAAAGTTGCAGAACCATGGATCAGCAGACATAGGTCATATTTCAGATACATCAAACACAGTATTTTCTTCTAATACCAAGATGTGAAATCTCTAATACTAGCGTCACACATTGCTGGTTCCCACTCACAAGACAAGCCACAGACCCAAAGAATAGAAAACCACAAGGATGTGGCTAATTTGTAGAGAGGTAAAAGGTGTCCAAAAAATCAATACAATTGTTCTGTGGTAGCCAGTAAATATGGCAGTGGCCATTTCACATAAAAGTCCTTCAATTGCCCTACTCCACAATAACTTTTGCTTGGCAGAATGAATTATGTTTCAATTTATAACCTTTATCCTGTCACTGTAGTACAAAATGTGCCATCTACACCTGGTACATAGTGGTAAACACAATTTAAATAAGTGAGATAGCATTTCTCCTTTTTAGTCATTGATTTTTAGATAACATATTATATTAATTTAAATATTATCCTTATATTTTTCTTTTTATTTTATGTCCGTTAAATCCTCTTTTTTCCTAGTTCCTGGAATTTATTTCTGTATTTTTTCCCTGAGCTCCCATTTAGGTCTAAATTCTTTTCTCTCAGCCTACTTGATTTTTTCCTTTCTTTTTCTTTTAATTGTCTTTCTTTCTTCCACTCTTTTATTTTAATCAAGTATAGCATGGGAAATTACAGATATGAAGCTAGGAAATAGTTATCTTGTACATTTACTCATCACTGGTGCGATTCCCCATAGGATGGTAGTATTCTATAACAGCAGGAGAATTTAAAAATAAAAGTGGTCAGTACCAGAGAAGACCCAAAGAGAGTTGTAAAGAATACTACAGCAAACACAGGATTTTCTGACTTTCTCTGTGTGGTTTATTATCCCATTTGTACATGTAATGGTTATAACATGGCTCTATCAGATGTTCTATTTGATAACCATTGGCTAACTAGCAAATTCCAGATCTTTGGAGATTCTCCATATTTAATTCAATGTTTGCTGCCACTCAGTTACTTGACATGTCTCTAACTGATACAATTTTTATTTTATGGATTGAAAATCATATGGACCTCTAATTCTCACTCATAGTCAAAGAAAAATTATAACAGTTTATACTGTTAGATTTAAGGTATAACTAAAATCTATTGTTTAATTTTGATGGTGTATTATATTTAACCTCACTTTTTCAAACACAGTTAAAAGTTGTCTAAATTTGGTTAGGTGGTAGCAGTCATTCTGTGATTCATATAAAAAATATTCCTTTTTCTCTGTACATTTTTAAGGGTAGGATTTGAATCCAAAGCACAATTTATTTTATGACTCTATAAGAAAACAGGACTGATCTGGAATATAATCCATTTCATGATTCCTCAATACCATATCCTGATTCTAAGAGAAATGAGGATTTCCACTGACACCATTTTTACCTTTCCAAAGGAAACCAAAATTTATGAGAAGTTTTGTTGCCCTTCTCTGGACGTGTTACAATTTCAATACTCTTAGGAGGATGGCCAAAGGATATGAGGTGAAGGGAGCTGCAGAGATCACAATTCCTTTGAGGGCAGGACATGCTCAGAGCACTCCTCTTGGAACCCAGCACTTATAGCACCCTGGGCAGGGATTCCACCCACATGTAAATGCAGTGTTTGTGGAAAAGGATGACAGAAGTTGTTGGGGGTTGGGTTTTTTTAACATTTTGTACTCTAAAAAACTTCTGTACACCATACATTTTGTTACAAAGATTCACAAAGAAAGAAACTATCCAGTGAATCAGTAAGGAAGTATTTCAAGGAGTTGTGGTTTTTGGTTGATTTTGCAGTGAACTAAACTAAGGAAGGTTTATGAGGTACTAAGAGGGTTTATGGGGTTCTTCTCTTTGTTTTTGTCTGTTTGGGTTTTCTTGTTTCTGCATATACAATGGGCACATCTTCAAAGGTTTACAAGGTGGATGTCTTAATCTAAATTAATGAAGAGTCAGGAGAACAATTCAGTTGCCTAGATGACTTGGTGTCCAATGCTTTTTTATTTTTTAGCCACCCTAAGGGGCCTGAATTGCATGTAAGGAAACATAAACTTGTTCCTTTGCTTGTAGTAGAGCAGGATAAAAATTATAAATTTTAAAAAACCCNATAATTTTTATTAATGACAGCATAAACAAATAATGCAAACATCTTTTATGTCTAAAGTAGATACATGAAAGTGTGTTATTTGATATTGCTGCTTCTTTTATGTAAGTTTTATTTAATCTATGAAATAGCAAATATATCAAGAGTCTAAAAATAATACAGTGTGTAAATGAAACCTTCAAATGCAAAATATAGAATTTAAAGCATAAATGTTCCATCATTTTAGAATCTATATTAAATTATTGCAGATGATAAAGGACGTTAAGCAATTTGAAGAATAAGGAACCTTCAAAATGATAATGCAATGCATCAAAAAAACCTTCCCTTTAACCTAGTACTTTTATTCTTCCAGAACATGTTGAAGATTATTTGTAAAAGAATACAAGCAGCAGGTAGTTTACAGCTAATATTTCTCTTTATATTGCATCCTAGCCTCCAGCAGTCTGTGTATATGGGATTTGCCCAGGTAGAGGATTCAACTCTCATGTTTCAACTTTCATTGTTTGAAAATACTGAAATGAACTTGGACTTGCAGTAATGATTAATGCACTAAAGTTTCAAGAACTACAAATGAATAAATAAATATATAAAACCCTTTGAATTTGGGTAGTGAGAATTAGGAGTAACTGAAACAGAAATGTTGAAAACCCTGATACTCGTGTATTATATCTGTCCTCACAACAGATTTATTTTTGTCCTTTGTTGCAGCATTACTTTCAAGTATGTCATTTTTATTTGAGAGTCTTTTAAATATTTTGGACACCTGAAATCAGGACCATATTCTATGATCTTGCAAGAATTACCTCTTATCCAATTTGCAATATGATTGCACTCCCTGCTGCAGTTATTGGCAGAACTCACCTGAATGAGCTAAGACATTATTACTTAGTATGAATTCAGTCATCTCACTTTAGAATCCTTTTTTTCTGATTCCTTGTCTTATTTAGTTCAGTACCTTTTTGTTGTCTTGCTTACAGAATGAAACAATAGGAGTGGTTAGGGCTCATTAACTTCCCACATAAAACAGGGCCCTTTATTACAGGACCTATTACAGTATTAGTACTGTGCTGTGAATAGTAATTTTTCCTCCATTAAAAAAACCTGCACAGCAGCACAAGATTTTGCAGTATCACCTAAAGAGAGATGAAGGCAATTCTTTTTGTTGAGTAGTAAAAACATCTTTCCTGACATCAACCCAACACATAAGATTGGCAAAACATANAGATTCTCATTCACATTGACATCTAGTGTCTCCACTAGCAGCTGAATTAAATTGAAAGAGAAGTGAACCAAATACAATATTCAAGGTAAAAATATCACTGGAAAAATGAGTTTTCACAGAAAGTCAGAGTGAAGGCTAAAGTACTCATTGGGGAGATAGTCTACAAATTAATTCAAATGTAGTCAAATTGAAAAAAGCAGCATACACATTTTGAAATGTTATATTACTATCAAAGTACACTTTTTTATTCCTCCTGGACAGTCCAAGATATCTCTGCTACTGGCTTCAAAATACAATGGTAGATGAAGAGAAGGAATAAAATAGTTATTTCCATTCATATTTACACGTTGCTTCTTTACATATTCCTCCATACCTGCTGATTTACTGCTAATAAATAAATTTATTTTTAGAATAAAAATAAAAATAAATAAAAAATTTAAAAAATATTAGTAAAAGACCATTACATAATTTTTATTAATGACAGCATAAACAAATAATGCAAACATCTTTTATGTCTAAAGTAGATACATGAAAGTGTGTTATTTGATATTGCTGCTTCTTTTATGTAAGTTTTATTTAATCTATGAAATAGCAAATATATCAAGAGTCTAAAAATAATACAGTGTGTAAATGAAACCTTCAAATGCAAAATATAGAATTTAAAGCATAAATGTTCTATCATTTTAGAATCTATATTAAATTATTGCAGATGATAAAGGACGTTAAGCAATTTGAAGAATAAGGAACCTTCAAAATGATAATGCAATGCATCAAAAAAACCTTCCCTTTAACCTAGTACTTTTATTCTTCCAGAACATGTTGAAGATTATTTGTAAAAGAATACAAGCAGCAGGTAGTTTACAGCTAATATTTCTCTTTATATTGCATCCTAGCCTCCAGCAGTCTGTGTATATGGGATTTGCCCAGGTAGAGGATTCAACTCTCATGTTTCAACTTTCATTGTTTGAAAATACTGAAATGAACTTGGACTTGCAGTAATGATTAATGCACTAAAGTTTCAAGAACTACAAATGAATAAATAAATATATGAAACCCTTTGAATTTGGGTAGTGAGAATTAGGAGTAACTGAAACAGAAATGTTGAAAACCCTGATACTCGTGTATTATATCTGTCCTCACAACAGATTTATTGTTGTCCCTTGTTGCAGCATTACTTTCAAGTATGTCATTTTTATTTGAGAGTCTTTTAAATATTTTGGACACCTGAAATCAGGACCATATTCTATGATCTTGCAAGAATTACCTCTTATCCAATTTGCAATATGATTGCACTCCCTGCTGCAGTTATTGGCAGAACTCACCTGAATGAGCTAAGACATTATTACTTAGTATGAATTCAGTCATCTCACTTTAGAATCCTTTTTTTCTGATTCCTTGTCTTATTTAGTTCAGTACCTTTTTGTTGTCTTGCTTACAGAATGAAACAATAGGAGTGGTTAGGGCTCATTAACTTCCCACATAAAACAGGGCCCTTTATTACAGGACCTATTACAGTATTAGTACTGTGCTGTGAATAGTAATTTTTCCTCCATTAAAAAAACCTGCACAGCAGCACAAGATTTTGCAGTATCACCTAAAGAGAGATGAAGGCAATTCTTTTTGTTGAGTAGTAAAAACATCTTTCCTGACATCAACCCAACACATAAGATTGGCAAAACATACAAAAATCTTTTGCAAAACAATAAGAAAGTGGGTAATACAGTAAATGCAAAGTAATTTTTTTTTTGTCAGTGGTGTAGAGGAGTGGAGTTTGACAGAATATGAAAATGATAAGGCATAGGTACAGAATATTAAAGATGTTTAAGAAATATGCCAGAGTAACATGTCCTGAGTACAACTTAGAATGGAACTGTTTTAAAGAATCTTCAAAAGGTAACTTTTGGACAGCTTTGGACAACTGAACTAGCACTCTGGGAAACTCTGGAAAATGGTAGTGCATTAAATCAGGTAGACCATAATAAATGTATTATATTGTTCTGCTTCTGGCTGGGACAGGGTAAATTTCTGCAGTAACCAGGAAGGCACATG
The DNA here is from genome assembly GCA_013399835.1 of Leptocoma aspasia. Taxonomy (NCBI): domain Eukaryota; kingdom Metazoa; phylum Chordata; class Aves; order Passeriformes; family Nectariniidae; genus Leptocoma; species Leptocoma aspasia. The sequence continues at coordinate 209,390 of VXAX01006772.1, forward strand.
GCTAGGACTTGAAAGTTTTTTTGTGCCACTTCACAGTGGATGTGAGGAAAAAGGACTGTCTTCCAAGAAAAGGGGGTTCCTTCCCATCAGGGGAGCATGGTGCCAGTCCCAAGCCAGAGGGAGCAGCAGGATGGTGTGGCTGTGGTTTGGTTCAGTTAGGCTTGGTAAGCATTTTGCATGTGAATTACTCTCTCTTTCGTACTGTTCATTTTTTTATCTCGTTGCTTTTTCCAGTAAGTTGTTCTTATCTCAGCCTCTGATCTTTGCCTTTTGTGCCACATGGAGCAGGAAGACAGGGAGGGGAAGGGTGAGCAAGCAGCAGAATTGTTTGGAGCATGTCAGTGGGACAACTGAAGTAGGGGGTACCTTTCCTAAACTACAAAATATCCCTATTGAAGTATTAGAAATCAGATATTTGAAATTTCATGCACAAATGCTTTAAATCTTATAGGAAAAAAAAAAAGAAAAAAGAAAAAGCTGATGCTACCAGAAAAGACATTAACTGTTCTATGATAAAACTTATGTGTATTGCAATCTGGGGAGGGTTTTGTGACAGGAATCAGCTGACCTAAATATATAGACATATAGTGATATACTATATCTATGATAAAAATAAGAAATCTATGAATTCATATGAAAATTTAAAGAAATACAGTTAAAGGTCATCAAACTAAATAGTTTCCAGGTGAAAATTTCACAGGTAATGAGTCAGAATGTTCAAGAAAATAAAAGTGAAGTTGTCAATCAGCTCAGTTTGGTAGCAATTATAGGTAAGAATACTATGGTCTTCTCTGACAGAAGGTAAACACTTAATGTTAAACCATGTAGTACCAAAGCTTGCTAAAAGAATGATCGTTTGTATGACTCTAAATGAGTGCTAAATCAGGATGCACTAGAATGATAACATCCAAGCCGAGGTTTGTGTGAAAAGAGGGTTAAATGCATAAATGGGTAAGCTGAGCTCAAGAGACATGAAGTCTGAATTTGAGCACAGTGAGTTAATCAAACTGAAGAATAAAAATGTGGGCTACATCTGGCCTAATGTAGAAATCTATGATTTAGACATCTGCATCTGACTAAATGACCGTGAACACCATTTATAATCCTGATGTTCTAGGCAATTCTCAGATATCAGTATTTATTAAATAATAATAAAAGTCAAGCGAATCCCACAAGAAAAAAAATCAAAATAACAACAACAAAAACCCAAACAAACCAAAAACCAATAAACCAAAGAAAAAAACCAATAAACCAAAAAACCTACACAACCCCCCAAACAAATAAACAATCAAAACACAAAAACACCTCTAGAAAGGTATTTGTTTATAGTGATTTATTTAAGATTTGATCTCCACATAAGATTTGATTATGTTTCTTATGTTGTGCATGTATCTTGATGTTCATTTTGACCCTATTTATGCTGGACATCTCTGGTCACATTGCAAAAGCCTAATTACTGTTATTACCACCCAGTAGACACTGCCATAAGTTATAGGTCAAAAGATTGTCTAACATGACCTATAGTTTGTCAGAAAAAGGTAGTGGAAAAAAGAATGCTACAGCAAGAATGTGCCAAAAGCCAAAAATAAACTGGAAGGTGACTTACAAGCTTTTTAGTTTATTTTAAAACTAGTTAACCCCAAAGTCACAGATAGAAGCTTACAAGTATCTAAGGTTGAATTCATGGACACACAAGTTTCTGCTTTTATATATATATATAAAAATGCATAATTTCAAATTATGCATATACACATTTTAAATGCATAAAGATTTCACTAAAAATTTTTCTTCAGTTAAGATTCATATGACATGAGACCTAAAATCTTTACTGCATTAATATTTTACTTAGATAAAACATTTCTGTATCTTAAAAATGACATTTTTAATGTAGCTTTGCTCCTCAATATCTTTTCAAAACCCTTCTCATTAAGACCATACTTGTTCACTGTAGTGCTAAAAATAAAAAATAAGAAACTTCATTATCTTTTATTGATGTAAAAATCATCTATTTGTCAGCAATATTGGGGATGACATTTTTAATGATTGCATGGCGCAAGCAATAAGTGACTTTGAAATGAACGAATGCAGCAGATCTGGAAAAAAGATTAAGACAATTATACTTTATGTTTATAAATTTTGTATCAAGTACTCTACTTTGTTCATTGGTTGTAAAGGTTATTCCATAACTAGCTAAATATCTGTCTAATGATTTCTTTACTTCTTATATTATTAGTCTAAATATTGCTTGCCCATTATCTTCAGTTCTGATGTTTGCTTATTGAGACATGAGGTGAATGGTTTCACCATCAAGAAAAGGTAGTTTAAAAAAAAAATTGCTTTTGGTCATGTAAGGATATTAGATATGTTAAAGGGTAATTGAGAAATAAAGATCAACATTGGAGACCTGGTCTCCAACTAACTTACTTGTTATTTCACTGTAATGAATTATCATTCCCGATATGAAAATGCACCTCTCTCTTGTATCATCCCTGTTTATCAAGGAAATTTTTTTTCAATTTTAATTTTTTTTAAATTTTATGTCACTTTAAAGATTTCTGTTTCTTTTTTGTCCACTGTTATCAGGGTGGTCTTATGATCATCACTGCATTTTTTTAAAATTCTTCTTATAAAAATAGAAAACAAAAGAAAACTTTTCATCAAGCATGAGCTATCCTTCTGTTCATGTCTTTGTTTATTTCTGCTAAGGCTGCAATGTATTATATTTCTCAGCTGTATGAAGTGGGAGAGAAAAGATTAAATTCTGATATAATTGAAATATATCCAGAATAGACATCCCTTGTCTTGCAGAAGAAAACAAGTAAGTGAAAAGAAATTATTATTTTCAAGTGTATGAAAGTGGTAAGTGCAAACTTACCACGTAGGGTGTTCGCATTGTTGAATATCCTTCTTAGTAACTTGGCAAAGGTGAGGAATGAGGTGGTTTAATTAGCAACAAAAACAGCTAAGTATATTTGGGTTAATCAGGTCTCTAGGATGTTGTGAAGAACTTCAAAAGGACTTTGGTGAACAGGCAGCCTAATTCTGGATGAAATAACTTTCATTGAAGGCAAAGTGGTGAGTGTTGGAGGGAATAATATGACCTACTTGTGTTTGTCTGAGTTCTAAATGGAGTGCAACATAAATGAAAAAAAACTAACCAGACACCAACATTGATAGATCAATAAAAAGTCCTGCAGTGGAGGTCAAAAAGCCAATGAAATGCTTACCTGAAAGAGGATGCATACGAGACGGTGGTGAAAACTTATGCACCTTTTCCTGTAATGTTACTATTTAAATCAAAAGTATATTAGAAGCTAAAATACCATTTTTGTTTCTGGTCACACCAGCAAACAGATGAAAGGAAAGAAGAAAGGAATTTCTAATTCAGTCTTGATATAAAATAGGAAGATTTAGTTTCTTCCTGTTATTCTTAAACCAGATTTACTACTATCAGTAATGTCTGCTCTGATTCAGATGCATATTCAGTGATCAATGGGGCTCTGAAAAGAGGAAAATGTGTTTCTCTAAGAAGCTGACAGCAACATGAATTATTGTCAAAGCTGCAAATGAAGATACAGAAAACGTAGGAGTACTTTCTATGCATTTCAAAACTGGCTCCGTGGCTAGCTTGCCCAGGAGGAACTCATGCAAGATACCTGGAGTTCTGTACGCCCAGCATCAGGATTTCAGCTATTACCCAACTATCTGACTATTTCTAGTGGATGCAAATTCTGTTATATAATTCTGCTCAATATGAATATGACTACTTCTTCTCACAAAGACACTATGATCTCTTTATTGAAGTTGATGTTATGCCCATCCTCAATGACATTAGAATATTAACTTCGGAAAAGTGTTATCTCAGCAAAATTGCCAAATAACATTTCATTGCCTTCTAATATAAGTGGTATGACAATTATTGTGTATCCCCAAAAGATTGTTCAAGGAATGCTGCAATTTTTTGGTTTCATGTGTTATTTTAAAATATGACCATTAATGTTTCCTGTTTGAAGCAGATGGTTCATATTAACTGTCTGTAGTTATTTTATTTTAATTTATTATGGACAAAGTTTTATAGTATTATAATGTTCTCTTTCATAATATGAAGAATTTTTTTTCAAAAAAACTCCACCAAAAATTCAGGCATTATTAATAATTACTGTGAACAACGTATTTGACACCCTTTTAGTATCTCCTATATTGAAATGGCCTTAATTTTGATCATTGAAGTCATAATTTAAAAAGGTACAGTTATATTCTCTGCTCAAAATTAAGTAAATTTTCTACGCATTAACAACAGGAAGGGCTAAAGAGGTGGTGAAAGGTCTGGAGTACAAGACTTAGGAGGACCAGCTCAGGGAACTGGGATTGTTTAGCTTAAAAGAAACCTCATTGCAGAAAGACCTTATTGTTCCTCATAACCAACTCAGAGTATGTAACAAAGTGGGGTTGGTCTATTCTCCCAAGTGACAAGCATAGGACAAGAAGAAATTGTCTCAAGTTTTGCCAGGGAAGGTTTAGATTGTACATTAAGATAAATTTCTTAACAGAAAAGTCCATCAAGAACTGGAATAGTTTTTTTCAGGGCAGTGGCTGAATCCCCACTCCTGGAAGTATTTCAAAGACATGTAGGTGTGGCACACAGAGATATTGCTTAGTGACAGAATTGTCAGTGTTAGGTTAATAGGTGGATTCAATGATCTCAAAAGTCTTTTCCAACCTAAGTTATTCTATGATCCTGTGAAATAAATTATTTGGTTTGACCAGTGAAGAGTAGTCCTCCTATGAGCCTTACTCCTGTTTCAGTAGCAGGGGGGAAACAAGATGGAAAGGTAGAAGGGGTGCTGTGCCAAGTCAAGTTAGCAAAATTTACAAACTGTACCATACTTTCCCATTAAACAGTATAAACCCCGAAATGCTCGGGTACTAGGCTTTCCAGCAAACCTAAATGTTAACTTTTCATAAACTTAGGAAGGTTGACAAGGTTTTTTAAATTTGTCACTAAAAATGATATTTTAGCAAAATTAAAAGATTTTGCAGTATATTGTCGATTTTACTTACATATGGTACTAGACAAATATCTTGGTTGCTCATTGTTGTATTGTAATCTATTTCCACTTACATCTTCTAGTCTTATGTAACATTAATATTAATGTAAATGCTTCATAGTAAGTGTGCAATTTTCTTGTATTTTTCATATAAAAATAGAGGAATTTTTCCTGATTAAAACAGGTATTTTCATTGTTGTAAGGGCAGTTTTCCATATTAACTTGTAGTACTTCATACATGTATTTGTTATTTATCTTTCTGACAGGAAGCATGAACAGTTTCTCAAAATCACAGTTTACTTTAATTTGGATTGCATTAGTTGAAAAATTCAGAGTAAAGATGGTTAGCAAATTTCCAGTGAAGCAATTATAATATATCAGTTTATTAAAACCAAGGGGATTTGTGTATATTTTTTACGAAGTAGTTCCACTTTTACAATCTTTTAGTGATTTGATTTTTTATCAGTGCAATAATGCAGCTCTGTAAGATCAAGGCAGCCAGGACTTCTACCCCATGCAAGATCTCAAAAACACTGGAAAACAGGAATTCTCAGTTATTTACTGCAAAGACAGATATCCCATCAGGAAAGCATTAGGATAAGCTTACAACTTTAGCACAGATCAGAGTCAACCATTCCAGGGTGGGTGGTGCACAAGGTCCAACAGTTACAGCTTTGGGATAGTTAGCTATGCCAGGACTTCCAAGAGCTCCAGCTTTAAATCCTCAGAAAGGTTTAATCCAGCCATGACCCTTAGTTCTGGGAGGGGGGGCCCTCAAACTTATTGTTTAAATTTCAAGTGTACTCAGGCTTTGTACTGAAGAGTGACCATTTCAGACTCTGGGGGCTCAGAAAACCCTTAAACATATCTGACATCTTGTCAGTTTTAGAGTTCTTCACCAACCAATTGTTCTCCAAGGACAGTATAAGTGGAATATCAATATAGAGAGATAGACATGTATGTATTTATACACATGCAATATATATGCATATATGAAAGTCTATAATATATATTAAAGGCAGCCTGAACTTTATTATACAATGATAGAATATGTCTAAAACCATTTCCAAATATATACCTACAGTAGTTCTAAATAGCTGATGTCTGACTGGAAAGTGACTCCTTTATTTAAGGTAAATGTGTTGCTTTACTGTGTAGCCCTAATGGGAATATGCTGCCAAAATGAGTCTCCAGTCAGGAAGGATAAATGAATCATAGTCAAGCTAATTTGTCACACATGCAGTTAAATTTTCTTTTATATTTGTAAACATTGAAGATTAGTTCTGTAAGTAGAGCTGCACTTGTTTTCTTTATTATCAATTAAATTTATCAGATTTTTTTTTTAATTTTAGTATGTTTAGCAAAGCTTTTCTGATCCAAGGAATGCTTGGTTTGGTTTTATTTTTTTGGTTTTTTTGGTTTTTTTTTAAAGAGTATTTCATTACTATCTTAAAGATTATACAGTCGACACAATTATAAGGGCTCAAAAGAGCAAACATTTTGCTGGGCATAGTATAGATCATTACTTTGAATCTAGTCAGAAGTAGTGATGTGGTGGGGGGAAAAGTGCAGATCAAAGTAAACTGTAAAGGGAATTTTTTTAACATGAGAGAAGCAATAACAAACATTTTGGGTTTTTTTTAGGGATATGTATGATGAATAAATACATATATAAGCCTCATTAATGTTCTCATTTCACACACCTATTCAGTCTCATTTAATGAAAAATTACAGACTTTAGTGATACAAGAGAAAATATTAAAACCTTATTACCCAAAATATTTTATTTTGAAAACTTAAAATAGACAAATAAAATCCTCCTGCAATTTAACTGAGCAGGTGGCTTAGACTGGGAAAAGTCACAACTCTCACATGGTAAGGAAAAGCTTTTGTAAAAGTCAAAGAATTTCAAAACATAGAATTTGGGAATTTCAGTGTTTACCACATCTGAGACTAAGTAAACAACCATGTATTCTCCATTTAATCTTGTAAAATTGGGAAGAGCAGGCCCTTGGGCTTGGAGAAATCTAAAGCAAGAAATAAACAAATAAATTGATAATTAATAATCTCAGAGCTAGCAAATTATACCGGCTCTTATTCCATTTCAAATATGACTTTGCACTGCCTCAAGTATTTTGTACTCTATGTTTATAGTTCATTCTGTTTGTCCCTTAGTATGATGCAGATCCTGGCTTTTTCACAGTAATGTCTGTTAAATGTATCATTTAATACCAGTTTTCATCTTTGTGAGATGACGAAAGAGAGAAACAGAAGAGAGGGTGAGAAGAGAAACAGAAAAGAGAGTGAGAAGGCCATCTAAAATTAGTATTGATGTGAGCCTTTGAAAAGAGTTGCTGTAAGGTTCTAAATATAAAGGAATATAAACTGCTTGTGTTCCCTTACCACCAGCAATTAATTTCTTTGTTGTGGATATTGTTTGTGATAGCCTTAGCAAGGAGTCAGTTTGAGATTGCCGAGGTGGATTAGTTTACTTGGTTTAAAAAATAATCAGACAAGCCAGAACAACTTGTTTTCTTGCTGAACATGAGCCTTATAAGGGCTTTTCATGTACTAGTCTTTGTCACTTAGTACATTAAATCTTGCTTTTGCTAATATTTAGAAACTTCCTATTTCTGCAGACAGTCCAGATGGTAAACCTATTTTCTCTAGAACTTGAAAAAAGAAAATTCAAAGAAATGGGATGAAGAAAGTCTGAGTAAATTAATTTAAAACTTATAACGGGCAATTTGCAGATAGTTTTTCTCTGATAGTTGCTCATATGTCTAGTGCAAAGGAAGATAAAATAGAGTAAGATTTTAAAATTTGCATTTTAAATGTACTAGTAAGTGATAGCTAACAGACCTCAGAGGTCAAGCCTTTATGCAGAAGAGGCATATGGCATATTTCCCGCTTAAGATCAATTACTTTTTCTGGTTTAACAAGTACATCAAAAGTACTACTGTAGTAGCATCATGCTGGCTATCGTGCCTGCCTCTTTTGGGGGACTGACACTGATGCTCTTACATTGCTTTCCTTCAGCAAGCAATGGTAACTTTGTTTTTCCTCGGACTGCAAGATGAACATCTATCAGGAAACAGAGCTCTCTAACACTTTTCTAAAGGTGTCATGCTATTTCCTTTAATGAAATTTTAGATAAATGGTTGATTTAATTTCTACTTTATGGTGCACAAGAATAGCTATTGGTAGATTTGGTAGCCAGCCATAGTCCATGTTTCTATTATCAGCATTTAATACCATTTCATGTCACCACATGCAAGTAGTGGACCTTTCCATTTCAATATTGATAGCAATAAAACACCTTAAGTTGCAGCAGTATGAGTATTTCATGTACTAAACTATACTATGGTAACACTTATTTTCTGAATAAACACAATTTTCAGCATGGCAGTATTTACCTCTCACTATTCATCATGACCTTTTTAACAGTATCTCCTGCTGATCTGGTCATCTGGACTGCTTACTGCAAGCTCTCTACCATTTTGCAGCCCATTAATTTTCCAAATTTAAATTGTGTCTAGTTTTGACAGTTTTAATTTTCCTGATGTCCTGGAGAAGTCTTATCAAAAGCTGGCAGATTTTTTAAATTAGTGCTGCAACTGGTGCACTATGTAGGAACGCAGAAATGGGAAGAAAGGAAGGCCAGGAAAAAAAAAAAATAAAAAGTTTTAGTCTGAATCTAAATGCAAGTTTAGGGTTAAATAGTGGCATTAGGCTCAGCCTTCAGAGAGGGAGGTAGCCAGTAATTGGTATTAGTCTCCATGACATTACGTTGCAAACGTTTCTTTTCAGATCCACTTCCCCAGGCAATTTCTGATGTGTTGTGGATGAAGCAAATTAGTACACCTACAACACAGGGTTAGCTCAACTAAGCCAGAAAAAATTAGCAAAGCTTGTTCCTCTATTTTTCTCTTGTTCCCAGTCACTGTGTACTTCATTAACAACATTCCTGAGGTTAATCAGAGCTTTTCACTTTGAACGCTGCAGTCCAAGTCACCGTCCCTTCTGGGGGCAATTGAACAAATCAGAAATGAAGCAATGCACTAACATTTTTTGTAGCAACTTTCAAACTGAGAGGAACAATATATTAACCTTCTTGAGAAAAGGAAGCAAGTACTGTTAAAATCAGGTTAAATTTATGTGTTTTGGGCATTAATCTCTTAAAAGGCAGTCTGGCTTATATCCAGTTGTTTCTGTACCATTTTGTACAGGTGACATACTTAGTTCTCAAGAATCACAGAGGAAAATCAAAGCCAAAACAATGCTTACTGAAGACTTTTGATTTTGCCTTGTCATTTTCTTTTAATTCTTTGTCATTGGAAAGCTTTGTCCTAATCTTTCTTGAGAGTCTATAACCTCCAAGTTCCTTTTTTGACATCACAGCTATTTTTCTGCCAGTGCAGTTTAATATGCATAGCTACTGAAGCTTCAAAGTCATCAGTTGACAAGCTGCTGTTTGAGATATATATGTTAACTGCAAGGAAGGAGAAAAACTCCTAGTTCAAAGGAAACAGAAAATAAATGCTCTGTTAATCAAGAATGATTTAAAAAGCAACCTATGAGTATTTAAATAATAGAATTATCCTGTTACAGTGGCAACCATGTCAATCCAAAGTGCTTTGATTTGTTTTCGTTAAACAAATGCACATTGTCTCCTTGATTAAGTACTATAAAAATAAGGAAAAAACCCAGCCAGTTTCATGTCTTTTATTTGAAATTAAGGATGGTTTTTAATAGACTACTTAGAAACTTATTAAAGATACAGTTGAGCAATTCCACTTGTACTGATGCATACTGACATTTTAAGGCATAAAAAGGTATTAAAATGGTAGAATTAACTTTTAAAAGGTGCACAAGCACTTTCTTAAAATGGTGACGGTTGCTTCCTTGTGTAAACCATAACTAACATGTTTCACTGAGCAAACAGGAAATACCCTCTGACATATTATTAAAGACTGAAAGTTCACTGCAGAATTACACCTCCAATTTCACATGCACTGCTTGTGCTCCCACGGGCACTTCCTCCAGCCACATTGCTGGTCTTAACCACATGCCACCAGCCCTCTGCTAGGGGATATCAGGTAAGGTAAAGTCACATTCTCTTTCTATAAGCAGTTTTTCTTTGGGGACATAATATCACTTAAAATAGATTATGCAGTCCCTTAGCCTTCCTAATACTAATGTAGAACATAGGTTGTTTGATCTCTTCTTCACAAAAAAAAAAAGGAAGAGGAGTACTAAGTGACTATAAAATGGTCAGTTATTTGATGAATAGTATTTGAATAAAAGGTCCTTTGGAGGATCTGTCCAGACCTCAAGTCTCTTCTGCTAAACTCCAGAAAATCCTTTAGCATTATGGCCCAAATTTTTTGTAGCCTTTGTTTTTACCTTTATTGTCTTTACTTTTTTTTTTTATTTTTAGTTTGTTGATTTGTGGTTTTGTTTTTGTTTTTTTTTAAGCAGGATTGAGTAGTTTGGAACTCTTGTGTATCCTATGAAATGAGCAAGCATCCTAATTTTGGAAGTAGAAAAAGCCAGACCACTATTCCTTCTCTGGAAAATTAGTAACCAATCTGAACACTAGAAGCTTTTAAGCTTTTTTGCCATAATCTCTTTAGCCAATTTCTTTTTGTCTCCAGTCCATTTCTTTTCTCCTATGTCTCCCACAATATCTGCTATAGACTTCAGAGACATGTATGTCAAACCCTATAATAAATTCAAAATGTAGCTTCAAAGAATATCTCTGTTAATTCCTTTCATCTCACTTGTATGGGAGATGAGTTTCTTCCTCTTCATTGTCTTCTTCAAACCTCCAACACTGTTCAAAATTACACCTGTCTCAATTTTCCAAGCTCTCATCTTGTACCATACCACTACTGTGCCAAGGATGATAAATTTTATCAATCTCATTATATCTATCCCACAAAAGTTGCTGTGCTTCTTGCTATATTGTGTTTCATTTACCCCAGTTCTTTCGGATAGACTTAAAGAATTTCCTTTCAGAATCCCTTTGCTGCTGTGACACTTTAAAGAAATCAGTTGATGAAGATTATCAGCTTGTAACATAAACAAAAATATGCACTAAACCAGACCAATAATTAACTTGCATTTTCATAGTCTCTTATTAGCATCAGTATTCTGTACATGACCTTGGGAACGGAGAGCTGCTCTAGAAATCAGAAAACGTAATTTCTGGCTGTGGTAGGATATATTCCATAAGTTGCAATTTTCAGTTAAATAGGTATATAATGTTGAATGGGATCACCTTTCATAGTACAACTAGCTTTCAGCATTTACAGGTAATTACTTGTGAAGATTTTAGATGACTATTTACCTTACATTTAGTGCACACCAAGAACCACATAGAGTTTTCACGTGGGAATCAAACTCAAATATGTGTTAAGATTAATCAAAATCTACCAGGGGAAGAAAGCAAGGGCACCTTCAGCACAAGCAGGCTTTTAAAAATAGTGGACATGAAAAATAAATTTTATAGGTGATCCTGGAAATTGAGTCACTTATCACATTAAAATAAACTAAAAGTCTGATGTGAAATGTGAATAGAAACAGGAAGTTTCAACACCCTAGATTTAAAGAAAAAAAAAAAGAATGAAAAAGAGAGGTGGAGAAATAGCTACAACATCCAAGCCTGACAAAATATATTACTTAATTATTGAAAGTTATAGTGGCTAAAATTGTTCATAATACAAAAAATATATCTTTGAACAGTAATGGCTCCGTTAGCCATTTCTATCAATGGAATCTACTAGAATAATTTTAATGAACTCAAAAAACTAAGGAAAAAAATTCAGAAGATATTGAGCATCATGGCCTTCAAATCAGTTGAGTAGACTATGCAGTTCAAAGAAAAAAAACGGCTTTTCTGTTTGCAATGAATGAAATATCTAATCTAGTCCTGGATCAATGTTTGTCCTTGTAAAGAGCTGCTGATGGAAAACAGATATATTTGTTTTTATATAAACCAAAGGAAATTAATTTTTGTAAACAAGGAAATATAGTTTTCAAAGTAAGTGTGGAAACAGAATTCATAATTACACCATTTCTGCAAAACAAGAGCTTGCTAGAGTAGAGAGAAGTAACAGAGTGTGGGTAAAAACACTGTGATTCTCAGATGTCACTAAGATAGCTAAGCCTAATATTTTTGCTGAGGAGTTGATATACTTGCTGTTGAAAAATTATTCATAGCAGATTGGAAGTGGTAATTGCATCTTGCATTTAAGCTTTTTATGCAGCACATTTTTCCACTGCTCATATTCTGGCTAAACAGAGGTGGCATCTCTGTGTTTTGATCCTTTATCCACATGAAGATTATACTATGATCTGCTCAGTAGTCATTGTTTCAGTGGTCCAGAATACTTAGAAGTCACTCTAGGTGACAGTGTACCCTGAAAGATGGGAAAAACTACATCAAGAAAAAAGCAAAACCAGCAAAAAGAAGGTATCAGCATCTCACTGCTTACAGAATAATACATATACAGAAAAGATTAGAAGCTTTTGTCTTATCTAGTAATTTGAGAGGTTATCTTGCCATAGTTTCTTTAATTTAATATATATTTCTTACTTTAAATAAAAATATTTTGTTTGAATTGACTATTTGTGTACTGTTTAGAATATGAAGTCAAGTCGTACCAAATGTGCAAATATTAGAATACTAACTTCCTAGCTCTTCAAAACAATTTTAAAATTGCATAGCTAGAAACATTGGGGGATTTCTATTTTTAATGACAGATGTAATTATATAAAAACCATGAAGACAATCATAAATGCCAATATGTGTATTGTTGCTCTTCTTTGACAGATGGAGGTAAAAGTTTTATTTCAAAATACTGGAATTGGGCTTAAATTTTGCAGTAACAAAGAAGGTGATTAGGCTCAGTTTAAAAATGTTTTTAATCTGTAATGACATGTGTTAACTGTTAAATTACATTAGATTGCACCATCTGTAATCAGCTACATTAGATGTTTTTTTCTCTCACTATCTGCCCACTTAAAATATTCAACACAAAAATAGCTGCATTCAGTCATTATGTTTTAAGCTATAATGCAATAATAGTGAATGTACATTTAAAGATATAACTTTTCTGACGAAACATTGTTACTACTGAATTACTGATCAAAATGTGTCCCTTAACATTATTTCCATTCCTATAGTAGTGTGGGGCAGGGGGAGCTTTTTTCTGATTTCAATTGAAATGGTCAATTGTATTAAAATATTAATGCCCATGAAAAGTAAACTACAGGGAAAGTTGAACTGTAGGGATATACAACTCTTGCTCCTAAAGGCAGATTATTCCTTACAGCATTTTTTAAATTTTTGTTTTTTTAGTTTTGGTTTTGATTTTACTCTAGTGACTATTTTTTCAGTTTTGTGTTAGTTACTGATTTCTGTAATAAGTCCACACCCATGATGAACTTAGATCCTACTACATTTAAACCTGAATGAAGGCAGAAGAAAATTTCTCTATATCTCAGCCAACTTAAAATTCAAGAATGTGATTAACCTCAGTTACCTTTACCTGTCTAAAGCTAGACTTCTAGGTTAAACTTTGCTGTGTATGCCAAGCTAAGCTCCCTCTGTGAATTCTGGAATGTGACACAACCCCACTTATTTAGGTATCTCTCTAGTTCAACTAGAGAGGGACCAAAGATGACTTGTTTGGAATAGGTGTTCATATAACTTTTAGACAGGTAGTGTTAGCTCTAGATAGATAGAACAACAAGACAGCTGATAGCTCTAGATAGATAGAACAGCAAGACACTGACAAACATGAGACTACAAGGAAACACTGACAAACATCAGACAAAAAAAAAATCAGCAGTAATCTGAAAACATCATCAGCTTGATTGCTACTTTTTCCTAAGCATCATAGAAAAAGAGAGGTGTCAACACAAATATTGTTAAAGTGTTTTGTGCATTATCCTATGAAATAGCAATGACGAAGAGGAATCACAAGAGAGCAATCACAAAGAACCACTCATCCTCTTGTTAAAATTCTAATTGTCAGAATCAGCAGTCAGCCCCTCAGTGCTGAATGAAGGAATAAAGCAGGAGTCTGTGAAAGGTCTTGAAAGCTAAAATACATCATTTATGTTTGACTCAGTATAGATACCAGTGAAGGACCATGGAAGAGTCCTATAGTCTGACGTCAATGAGAGAAAATTTTATTTGCAACATCATTCATAATGAATAAAAGTAAAACAATTTGTACTTTTCAAGCCAAAAAAAAAAAAAAAAAGAGGACTGGATAATCAAAGATACTGGACTAGTTTTAGGCACGTGGATTCTCCTTGGACTAAAATGTACCCTGGGTATGACAGCCTAGAGAGCTAGTATTAATTTGAAAAGTTTAGATATCAATGACATTTAGTGTGGAATTCAATTTACCTAGCTATAAACTTTATAAACACTTGCATATGGATGGATTTCCTTTTTTGGTAACACACAATAACAGGCGCCTTTAGAACATTAGAACATTATTCATTCATTATTCACCTTTAAAGAAGAAAATAAGTGAAATAGCTTAAAGAGAAGACTAGGAGCTCTGAATCTCAGCTGACAGCTAAATATTTGTATGAAATGTCAAGAGATAGGCAAAAAATTTTAGAAGTCAACACCTTTGGACTAGAAAAACAAGCCAGGGTAAACAAATCAGAGGCACCTTTTAGAATACTTCCTTCCAACTTACTAAGAGGTGAAGCAAACTTTCTCCTATGTGCCAGCTACGTTTCACCAGGCTAACCACAGGCTACATGGGCTGTGCAGCTACTGTCACCTTCACACCCCCAACATTACACTCAGGAGAGTTCCAGAGAGATGTTTTTTCAAACAGCAAAGCAAGGAACGACTAGCATTCCTGCTTCCCTACGTATGCTATGCAAAGACTGTAGATGACCTTCCCTGTTTTCTGCAAAGGACTAGGAAGAAACCAGACCCTAGGGTTTAATAGATTATGGTAACAGGAAAGTTTAGCCTAAGCTATCAGCAGTTTCAAGATTGTCGTCTTCTGAAAGTAATTTGCGACCTCTGAAGTCACCAAAACTTTGATAATAAAGAATAGTTAATGTTTTACAAACATATAACTGATTACCAGGAATATTTATTGGAAGTCTGTACTTCCATCTTTTGAATATATTAGCAACATATTTTGGATTTCTAAAGTCAAATACACAGGTGATGTACATCAACACAAAGCTAGAAAAATAAAAAAATATTTCTTCATTTTGAAACAGCATCATATTTGCTCCTTATTGCTCTCTGAATTTGCTTCTTTTTTCTTTTTGAACAATCTGCATTGGTTTTTATACAGAAAAACTTTGTTCCATAGTGTAGAGATACTTATGTATATATTAAGAGTTAATATAAACAGGTTTTGAAACAAAGATCAATAGCTAAATATGCAAGAAACTCAATTTCAAAAGAAACAAGAAATATATAACAAGACTGCGTGGCAGTCAACACAGAATGTCAATTTACTGTCTTGACAGCAAGTGTAATAGAAGTCTAATCCAAAAAGGAAGAAAGGTAAGAAGCTTAACCTTGATGGAGTGTTGCTGTGATAAATACGTAGTCTTCTCTGCAGTTATTCCAGCTGGGCTCAAGATACCAAAAAAGAATGCTGCATTACTCTACACTTCAAAATGTTTTTATTTTCTTGCTAGAGTTTTTCATAATTAAAAAAAGAAAATGTTCAATTTTAATTTAGATTTAATTAAAATTGATGCTTTCTGGTAGCCTGGTTAAGCATTTAACCATATTTAGTCTCAGATTTGTACAAATTAAAGACCTGTTATCAGAAAGGCAATTCAATACAGTGAATTTAATAAATTACTAATTTGTATTTATTTTTTTCTCTCTTTTGGAAAATAAATAAATCTGTAAACACATTTAAAATTCTAGAGTCCTTCTAAAATCATTCTCATCTCACCCCTAAATTTGTAACTGTTAAGCTGGAATCCAGCATTTTCCAAATAATAACACTTGACCTGAAACCTGAACATGCCATAACTTCATTGTGACTGGGAGTGAGCAAAAGACAAGAAACAATGTGGGTGAAAAGCTTAGAGGACATAACTGAACAGGGACGATGAAGGAGAACAGAACAGTGGGTGGAGTGTAACAGAACAAAGAGAAAGAGGGCACTGCTGTTTCCTGCAATGAGAGATATACAGATCATTATTTTTAAAAGAGAGTGAAAAAGATGGCAAAAGACCTAGAGAAGACCGAAAGACAGGAATAAGTAAGTACAAAATATGTGTGGGACTGGAAGAAAGAAAAGTCATTAAAGTCCAAGTTTACCCTTCATAATAAATACATTTTAAAAGGTTGCTGAATTTATCAGTACAATTTAAAACTGTGTATCTTTACAGTACAATTTATAAACATGTGTATCTGCATTAGTAATCCTGGGATTTCTCACTAACACTGAGGCTGTGTAACAAGGACTGGCTCGTATCCATTCTTTGATGTGCCCTTTCCTTCCAAAACAGAGTGGCAATGTCCAAATATGCCCATTAGGAATGCTTCCTTACTCATGCTCCCTCCTCTGCCTGAAAAGAGCCAGATCCAGTTTTTATGAGCTGAAATGATTCTGCAGAACTTCATAGAAATTTAGCAATAAACATGATAGCTAATGTCCACTAATGTTCTTTGTTATTGTCTAATTGACCAGCACAACTTCAGCTACAAAATCCATGAGATTCTCTCTATGATGAATCTGCCTTGACAAAGAGATTTTTCAGCCTCGATACACTGACCATTTACATATCTGAATGTACAGTGGTAGATCCAGTGGTATTGTAAATCTTGGTAATGATATGAATAGGTCTATAAATCTTAGATTTTAAAAACTAAGATTTGTATTATAACATGAATCGAAAAGTTCACACAATTAACATTTTTGTGAATGGGAAAATAATTTTTTTTCCATATTTTGAACTAAATTCATTTTAGCATCAAAGGTACTGTGACCTCAAACTCTACTGTGAAGAAATATGAAGTTTTTCATATTTTGTCACAATAGTGAAAAGTAAAGCTCCCAAGCATGATAAAGAAGCCGAGTTGTGGAAAATTTTAATAAAATATGTGACAAAATAAAACCAGTTTCCATCTTTCTGTGATATTAAATGAAATTCACTTCATCTATTTCCCCTCAAAATATACAATGTCATAAGTGAAATTAGATAGGAATCCATTAACTCCCCGCATTGCACAACTGTACAAGAAGTCCTAAGCAGTTTCCAATGTCTGGGCAGTTGCTGCACTGATTTCCTCAGAGCTCTGTGTTAGTGTGCCTTTAAAAATTAGAATAGTGACTATCTTTAAAACCTGTGTATCTTTAGAACCTAAAGCCAGGTAACTTTGATTATAGGCAGTAGTGTCTTCCAGCAGCATAAAACTTCAGCCACACCGCATTGTAGTTAATATAAGGGTGCAAATAAGTAAATATTTTGGAAGAAGAAACAGAATGAATTTTATTTTTCAGGGACTATGTTAAAGAAAACTGAGTTATTTCATTCGGTAGCAATTCATCAAATTAATTGGTAGAACTTTTTTTCTAATTTAAAAACTTCAACAGGAAACAATCAACAAAAAAAGCAAAATTTAAAGTAAGCAGTAGATGGGCTTTAAGAATGTTGTCTATAAAAGAACAAGAAGAAACATTCCAAATGACAGAAACCAAGCAAATTAGGCAAAGTCCCTACTTTTATCATTTCCATTTCAGACACCTTTTCATGTTAAATATTTTTCAGCTGTTCACATTCTGGAATTTACTCTTGTGTGGATAGAAACTGGATGCATATTTTTACTTGAGTCTGATTTTTGTACTTCTGGGCCACTGCACATCAGGATTTTTCATGCCTTTCTACAGCCATCATAATATAGATGAGACATGATTAAGTAAAGTCAATGTGAAGACTTGAATTTAAATTCACTAAAGAGTTAAAAGCTGTGTTCTCGTCACCCAGGTTTAGACAGATAGCTCTGACAGCACTAAATTCTGCATAAGGGAACTCTTCAGTGCAAACCCAACTGTCACTACCTGTTCAGCCACTTCCATGCTGTTGTAAACTTTCACTTTCCATTCAATATTTAAACTGGCAGATGAAAAAACCCCTCTGATTCAGAGTTTTCAATAAGACAATGAAAGTTTGAAGCACAGCACAGCCAGCTTAGTTTCAGGTGACAGCCTCTACTGTGGGATCTACGTACAGGAAGTTGTATACAGAATGAAAAGCAAGATAAATCTCTTTAAATTTTGATTTGTTCACTCTCCCAGACTTCTGGCCTCCAGGTTTGCCTTCTGCTAAGCACAGCCTAGGGACATTGCCACCCATGTTACAACCTGAGGGGATAGAGAGGATGTGACAATTTCCACAGAAGTAGCCCACATCAAGAACAAATAAGAGCCAAAAGTTTTTGACATATATAGATCATCAGAAAAAAAATATACAATTAGCGATTATGCAATTGGTACAAATTGACAATTGCATTAACAGGCTGAAGAGAGAGGCCTAGTTTCAACAAGTCTCACTACTGATGTAGGAAATGAATACAGAGATGTTAAGGGTACAGGTCCCCTTGAGCTGCTGCAATAGCCATAATGCATTCTAGTGCAGTGCGAGTGCTAACCAAAGTTAATATGGATATGCATGCCAGCTCACCAACACAGTACACAACTTCTGTCTGCTTTTGCAAGGTCTGAAGACCTCTAAAAAAACAGGTAGAAAAGAGAGGGGTCTTGCACAATTTTTTATCAATATTAAATAATAATTAAAGGAGTTGATATTTTTACACCTCTTCAGCCATGACTATTAACAGAGGAAAGATCAGATCATCAAAATTATTGGTATGTGAGTGCCAGAAATGAGGACATAAACAGATATCTCCAGGAGAAAACTTCCATAAATCATAAATGGTTGTATCTATGATGCAAATAAAATTATTCTAATGAAACAAAATTATATTTATTCATATTGTTATGACTGAAAAAAATACTGTAGATAGCAAAAACCTCACAAACATACTATGAATTTTCTAAATAACTGCTGCAAATTCAGAACTGACGTTAATTGGTACTGCTTAGGTGAGGACAGTGATGAAGTTGCAGACCTATTGCAATTACTGTTAGCTCTCAAGATTTGCAAACTTGCCCAGAAAGCTGAATATCTGTATATGAATGCTAATGTAGTTTTTAGCAAATCATTATAACAAATTAATGCGTATTCTTTCATATAAGAAACCTGATAAAACCAACTTTGATTTTGGTGTGGTTTAGGAAGGGTATTCTCTAATTTAGTGCTCCCACTAAAACCACATACCACTTTCTCCTTTCCCTCTCTCCCTCGTCCCTCCGCCCTGTTATTGGCTGGAGAGGAGAATGGAGGCAAAAAAAGCAAAGATCACAGCTAGAGACAGGAGCAATTTACTGGAAAAAGCAATGAGTTAAGAAAAAGAAACATCAACAGCCAATATATTAATAACAAAAGTGTACAACAGAGAGAGCCATTCACACGTCAGAACGTTCACCACAGAGCCTGCAACCCAACTGCAACCCTGCCAGCCCAGCCAGAGAGCCCTTCCTTGCGGAAGGAGACTCCCTTTCCCCCACCCCTAGCAATGAGGTGAGGTGGATGGCAATAACATCTGGGTCCTAGCCATGTCCCCTTGTGACTACTGTAGAAATTTAACCCTGTCCTGCCTGGAACCAGGACAGCTTTTAAAAAAAATAAAATACAAACAAAATAAAT
Organism: Leptocoma aspasia; assembly: GCA_013399835.1. NCBI lineage: Eukaryota > Metazoa > Chordata > Aves > Passeriformes > Nectariniidae > Leptocoma > Leptocoma aspasia. Next base: position 229,225 of record VXAX01006772.1, read on the forward strand.
TTGGGCCATAGGACCATAAGACTAAAATCAAAACAGAAAAGTAACTGGTACCTGAATAATGGCAGAATATATGGCACAGCAATATTGTGGAATGGATTTGATACAATTTGATTTTTGTGCCTTTCTTGCATAAAAGCAGGAGAACTCGTTTATTAGAAAATGACCATTGATAAACTAAATTTAATGCAGTAATGAAAATTAAAAGACATCATACCAAACAATAATAGAATACAAAAATCTAAAAAGTGTTATCCTTTGCTACTATTTTAGAATATTGAGGATCCTTTACTCATGAGAAAGAAAGAAAGAAATATCTTTTATATTAAGTGCCAACACAGTAAAACAGTTTAAATAATTTCAACAAGGACATAACTTCACTATTCACTATTAGGCCATTTTTCATTTGTTTGTGTGAACTTCAATTCAAGTTCTGCACATGGCTGATAAATGTCACAGCAGCCTTCCTTTCCCAGTCATGATGCCTTAGGCAAGGCTTGTGTGGACAAAAAGAAAGGTTTAAAATATATACAATTTCCTAAGTTTTCCTCTCTCTGCTCTTAATAAGCTACCATGTCTTGAGACTTCCAAAGCCCACACGGTTTTAAATCCTCCTTGTGAATGTGTAGGTTATACTTAACCAAACAATACTGAAAGATGTATCTAAGCAACAAAGAAAGTTTAGATTTGCAAAACTAAAAAAACTACTACTTTTAGTACTGTATCTACCAGAACATACAATAAACAAACCCTCTTGCCATTACTAAAATACTTGTGTGGTATACTTGAATAATAATAATAATAATAATAATAATACATTTCTGAAGACATTACACTGTTACCAGACTTGAATTTAATTTTTGGAAAAAAAAAAAAACAAAACCCAAAACACAAAACAACCCAATATGCTTTGCACATATTTTCTTTTAGTTTGGATTCTAAATTGGATTGTACAACATGATCTACCAGTTTTTAGGATCAATACATTTATCACTTTTTCTTAAAATTTATGCTTAGAATCCTATAATACATATTTTGAAAAGGAGCCGGAAGAAAAATAAGGATCTAAACCAATGTAATTACTCAGTAGTTCCAGTTTTATATATTTAGAAAACCTGTCTTATTTCTTTCACCATGCCTTTTTCTGTCTCTCACTGAGGTAGAAATCTCTGTTTTATAATGTTTCTTTAAAATAATATATATTGCAATATTTGAGTATGTTTCAGTTTTTCTTAGTTAATAGTTCAATTCATAGCCAAACATCCATCAGCATGGTAATTTAGTATAAATTCCCACATCAACGACACACTTAAGGCACATTCAGTTCGTAGTTCCATGAATATCTGTTGAATTCTTTTATACCTTATTTAAAGGGAAGTAGGAGTTGAACTGACATTTGGTCGGCAGATGATGTATGCAGCAGCCTACAATATGTGTAACAAGTACAAAGACTCTTGGAATAAACACTGTAACTTTTATTTTTAAACACTCATATTTTATGATTGGAAACAGAGTTCCATAAAAGGAGGTTCAAGACAGCAATATTACAAGTGGAACTACAGACTTTAACTGCAAGGTTAATTCATTGTGAGAACATTTCTGGAGTTAGCACAGGGGATAAGATACTACAAAATATCTGTGGGCCTATCAATGATTTCTTCCACATGTTCAGTTCCACTTCCTCCAAAGAGGAGTTAATATATAGACCACAGCCACAAGTAGTGTTTTTCATAGATGGCTGCAAACCTCTGTCCTCTCAGGGGTAAAAAGCTCTTCATTTGTCACCATATTAAAAAAAAAATGGTGCTTTTAGGAATATCCTAACATGAGGAGTACATTTTTTGTGAAGACATCTTGAGGCATCAGAGTTCAATAGGAATATGGCTATTTTATGGAGGCTTTGCACTACAGTTGTGTAGAAAGATGCTTGTATTTGGGGGAGAATACAGAGAAAAATGTCTAGTGGCTATTTGGGAGTTGAACAGGGCACAAAACCTCATCATTTAAAAAAAAATCCAAACAAACTAAAACGTCTTGCATGTAGAAAGATTCAGGAGTAGGAGATAATAAAGATGATAAAATAGAATTTACCCTAGGAGCTTGTGTCTTATGCCTTGGGATTAGCTAGGAAAATTTCCAAGTAATTGGCATCAGAAAAGTCTAGGTAAAGAATGTGCCAAAGCCTATGACATCTTGAATATATTTAGATGCCTATTTTTAAAAATGCAGCAAATTATATTTTACTGCAAAAAACTAATTTTAATCAGTTTAGCAGGTCCTCTGCCTTGCTAAATTATCCAGTCGTCATCTTACCAAAAGATGAAACAAATGCTGTTTTCCAGTACTTTAAATTAAATGGTACTTTAAACATAAACTAGCTGAGAGTCATGTTATATAAGGTTCTCTTCAGCTTACAACAAAACTGAAAAAAAAAATTAAATGAGAGGCAGCGATGCATAAGCTCAATATATTCGTACAAACTAGGGGTATGTTAGCTTTGCCTTGTTAAATATTTCTTAAGCAATTTTTAATTGACAACATATGTTGAACATCACATAGCAATGTGTGCAAAGCACTTTACATCTGTCATACCCTCCTGAAGCTAATCCCTCTTTCATGTGCTAGCTTTCTTTGTATTGCTGCAGGCTTTGTTTCTGTTTACTATCTTTCAAAAGGAAGAGAGAAAAAGCCAAGCTAGCTGTCAGTGAGAACAGGCTTATTTTACAGGTATTCTAATTCTATTAATCTTTTGACCGGCTATCTGCTAAGAAATCATTATAACCAGGCAATGATTTGCACATAAAGAAAAAGTCAAATTCCATTTCTTTCAAGGTGAGATAAATTCCATTTCTTTTCAAGGCTTAACAATGGCAAATGGTGTCTGACAAACTGGATGGCCTTCAGTGATGGGGTTACAGCATTTTTTTGGTAACAGAAAAGTGTCTGGTGTGTTCCAGCCACATTTGTGCAAAATGTTTGACGCTGAGTCACACAGCACCCTTATGTCTAAACTTGAAAGATATGGATTTTTTGGATGGACCATTCAATAGAAAAGGAATTGGCTGGATGTTTGCACTGAAATAGTTGTGGTGAATGGCTCAGTGTCCAAGTGGAGACCAGTGACAAGTGGGGCTCTTCAGGGATCAGTATCAGGACTGGTGCTGTTTAACATCTTTTCCAGCGACATGGACACTAAGATTGTATGTACCCTCGGCAAGTTTGGGGATGGTGCCAACTTGTGTGGTCAGATGCACTGCAGGGAAAGGATGGGATCCAGAGGGATTTTGACGGTCTTGAGAAGTGGGCATGTTCACAGTTCATGAAGTTTCACAAGGCCAAGTGCAAAGTACTGCACCTGGGTTGGGGCAATCCCAAGTACAAACAAAGGCCAGGCAGAGAATGGATTCAGAGCAGCCCTGAGGAGAAGGGGTCCTCTCTGCCTGTAGCACAAGCTGCAATCACTGCTGACTGGATAGCAGATTTTCAGTATGGTATGGATCTCACTTGCAGTGATGCATAGATCAGGTCAGAGAAAAGAAAAAAACGGCTGCATGTGGGGAACCTGATAATCTTACTCTGGGTGCCAAGAGAGTGCAAAACAGCTTGGGACCATTGTAATGGTGAGGCACAGGCTCTTCAAGAAAGGCAGGAAGGGGAGATGATAGAGTTGACTTACTTTTATGTGAAAGACCACTTAGAGTGAATGGAGGTCTGCCTGGGGGTTGAGAAGCCATCAGGGAACTTACAAGTCAGGATAAAAGACAGGAAAGGTAAAAGTGACATTATAATGGTTGTCTGCTGTAAAACAACCAGAAATAATGAGTGGATTTGTCTACAGACAAAAAAGAGCAGCCTCAGGTTGCTGGCCCTCGTCTCCATGGGGGTCTTCATGTACATCTATGGAGGGTGTTTAGGACAACCCAGCTGGACATAAGCAATCCAGGAGGTTCCTGAAATGCTTTGATGATTATTTTCTCCTGTTAATGATATATAAGCCAATGAGGAGTGGTGAACCTCTTACTCATCAGTGAGGAAGGAAAGCAAAAGCTGAACACACAAGCGAAGCAAAACAAGGAATTAATTTACTGCTTCTCATGGGCAGGCAGGTGTTAAGCCAGGATAGCAGGGCCCCATAATACATAACAGTTAATTGGGAACACAAGCAGCATCATTCCAAACATACCCTCCTTAACTCCTTCTTCCCCCCGGCCTTTATATACAGATCATGATGGCCTGTGGTCTGGAATATCCCTTTGGCCAGTCTGAGTCACCTGTTCCAGCTGTGTCTCCTCCCAGTCTCTCATGCACCCCCAATTTCCCTGGCTGTATGAAAAGCAGAAGAAGCCTTGGCTCTGTGTAAGCCCTGCTTGGCAGTAAGAAAACCACCTCTATATCATCAACCCTGTGTTCAGCCCGAACCCAAAACACAGCCCCATACCAGCCATTTCAAAGAAAATTAGCTCTACCCGTGCCAAAACCAGCATACTCTGTTGGAGATATTCAAAAGTCATCTGGGCATGGTCCTGTGCAAAGGGCTATAGGTGGGTGGGAGGTTGGACAGAGTATATAAGATAACTTGCATAGTTTTACATTATTCGGTAAGTGAAACTGTTGTCTCATTCTGAACAGAAGATATCTGAAAATAACCCCCCAAAAAACAAGTCAGATTTTTCTACTGAAGCTGTAGTCTTTACCCAGGACTTTTTTGTATGCAGTGCTTGCCCAGGCTGTAGGGTTTTTTATACTTGCACTAGTTGACATTCTCCTTTAAATTTTGTGAAATAGGCAGATATGATGTCATAAAAATGTAAGATCTAGTATGAAATTGGAGAGATTATGGGTAGTGCTCGTAATGTATTGTTTCAATTTACTGTTTAAGTCTATCTACAGCTTTTCAGCATCTGTTTCAATTGAAGTAAAAGAAGGTTTTGTTAATCCAGAATAGAAGGAGGACTGACTGCATGGGCAATGTGTGAATACATTTGTCATCATTAATCCTGACTTCTTTTTCCTTTCTCTCTATATCTGAAACAAAGAAAAGAAAGTGTTAAAAATCTTACCTTGTGGTGGGTGTTGTAGATATTTTTGGTAGTGTATGCAGTACTATTGAGAATTCAGTGGAGCCCTCCTAACCTGAGAAATTACACTTTGCTGAAGAGAATGGAATTTTCAACTACCAGACATTTGCTTTAAGTAGTGAATACCCCCTGGAAGGAGGAACAAAAAAAATAATGTGAATAGAAGTTGTATATAAAGAAGAGAGCAGGTGGAAGACTAAGAGCATAGTTCTACATATATTTTCCTTGGAAGTGAAGCTAATTTAAGAGGTCCTCACTCCCTACGCAAATACATACACCGTGACCCCCCACTGTTTGTTCTCATTCACCTTTTGTGCTGTTGAAAACATTTGTAAGGCCATAATGTAGAATAGATCCCTGAAGTGAACTGTATCAATGAAAGACTCTCCAAGGTTTGTTATTCACGTCAATGATTCACTTTACAGCACAGCATTACAAATAGTTGCATTGGTACATTTGAAGAAGTGATGAATTCTAACACAGAGGCAGGAATCTGTGTTAGCAAGTGGTGTTAGAAAAAAAGTTTTTTTAACCAGCTTTGCCACTGAAGAACACATGAACCTGAACTTTAGAAACCCACAGGGAAAGAAAAGGTCTGCAGATGTCTTATGCTGCTTTGCATAATAAAGACTTCCCTCAGTGCAGTTCTGTTCTGACTTCAGGATTTTTGCTTATTTGTATAATAAATGCTGACTTGTTTTATTATTATTATTTATTACTTATATTATTTTATATTTAGATCATGCTGAATTGTCTTTCAGAGTATTCAGTTTT
>VXAX01006772.1:238565-289622 GCA_013399835.1 Leptocoma aspasia
TTGGTTGCGCAGCCAAGGGTTGTGGGGGGGGGGGAGCAAGTGGAAGTGGGAAGAGAGAATGAGATAATGTCTTTCCTAATAGTTATGCTCAAGTTGAGGTATATTCTCTTTATTTTACAGGAAAAGGCAATGAATAATTTTGAACACGAGGTTGTAGTTGTACTCATTTGATTTTCGTTTTTCTCACAAAGCCATTTTTCAGGAATTGGTTTCACTGTTTTTGCACTTGATAGTAGTTTTGCATTTACAACGTTTTCAGTGACTGAGATTGTTAGGCTTCAAAGGATAACCAGGCAGTTGGGGAGTCCTCCTGTCTCATCCCACCTTTCCCTCTCACTTTCAGTGCTGCCTTGCTACCTCTGGTGCTCATCAGTAACATAATATTGCTGATTTCCATTTAGTCCCACAGTATATCAGGGGCCTAAACTTGCAGGAGAGCTGACACAAGACAAGGAGCAGTATGGGACTGAAGATAAGATTCTAACTAAAATTATAGATCCCTTCCTGGAAAACTGCAGTAAATAAAGGAGTGCGAAGGTTTCACCATGCCACAAGATTTGTACACTACTAGTCCCTAGCAAAGCCTTATTTAAAAATACATGATGGCCTGTGACCAATAAAACACACTGATGTGTTTTCATTTTTGTTGAGTGGGAGAAACGGGGAGCTGCAACTGCTTATAGAAGCAGAAATGGCTTTTAAAAAGACTTATTATCCTGATTAACCTGATAGAAACCTCTATAAAATAAGCCTACTTGAAGCAAGGTAATAATGTGCCAATCATGTGCAAAGTCCATAGCATTTAGTACTACATTAATAAACTGTGAGGCATTGTATGTGCGTGTTCCAGCTAACTCTGCACTTCTTGACACAAAAAAATTGAAAATATAGAATAATTGCAGGTTTGTTTGTAATTATCAAATTAAATGACCCTGATGTTTTAGAACATAACCCTCTGTTACCACCTATGTCTAGTTTTATTGTCTAAATTGACTTTCTTAAAAATCTGATCCATGTCTTCAGGATCTATTTAACAACTGTAACAAATGTTATACAATTTGAATGAAGTGGCAGTTTCTCAGGCATATGGCTTTCTTTTGGCACTACAGAATGTATCACATATGTACATAATATATCCTGGTATGGTTTTGGCCCTTACCAAATGACCCACCATGCTTACTGCATATGAATAAGAATACAATAATGGCTTTGGATCATTTCCAACAGATATCCTTGTTCTATGGAAGAAAACAACTTAAACTGTTGCAAAAAGTACAGTGTGTTACTTAACATCAAGGCTTAAAAATGGTCACTAAACAATTATACTTAGTAATACAGTCATAGCCTGAGTGACCAAATAACTGGGTTTTTTTTTATGTAAATATCCATCACATCAGTCTTAACAGAGTATTTAAAGCAAAGACACTAGACTCCAAGTGGAACTTCGTTTGTCATGCACTTGAAATAAGTGATATTACATATTAAAAAGTAAAAAAAAATCAAGACAGAACTTCCTTCAAAAATGTGTTAGGTGGAGATGTGTATTTCAATAATCTGGAATTTAGTTCTATCAGTTCAAAGAAGTTTGGATTGTAACGCTTCAGATAAAGTTTATAATGATCCATATTCCACTGTGCATTTCATTGCCATGCATGACATGTTACACAAAATTATGAAACAAATTTAGAATAATGGATTCTACTCCAGGAGTCTAAACAACTGAAGGTGTGATGGCCCATTAATTTTAAAAAGTCAAGTAATTCCTTAAAGTTTGCCCTGCTAACATTAGATGACAAAAGTAGCTAGCTAAGATGTAACATCATCAACAACATCACAAGGAAATCGACTTACAAGACCTTTCTACACAGATTAAACAATTTCTCTCAACAAAGTAAACACCAAACAGTCATGAGTTTAAATCAGGGAAGATTTAAAATTTTATTATATTTTTCCCTTACACTGAAATATTATATAATTTAAGGAGGCATACCAGCTTTGTCTGAATATAAAGCTCACTATTAGTTGGTCCACACAGGGTTTGTTTGTTGGAGTGCTATGAAATTTAAGCTCTACTCCTGCAAGAATTTACACATATGCTTAATTGTAGGTACCACTCCATGGTCCAATGCTATCTGAATGACACACGATACTCTTCAGCAGAGCTAATCAGTTCAAAGCAGTGAAGAAGGAGTGGGAGGAGGTGCTCCAGGTGCTGGAGCAGAGATTCCCCTGCAGCCTGTGAAGAGATCTACACCATAATAAGAATGTACACTGCAGGCTGTAAATGACCCCATATTAGAGCAGATGGATATTTCCAAAAGGTATAGCTACCTCTGGCAAGCTTGGACTCGAGTAGGTTTTCCACAGTAGTTAAAGAAGTCAATAATGAAGAAGTGAAGGTGAACCTAAAAAACATATCATCCAGGGAAGGTTTTGTTTTAATTATCTTTGTTTCTCACTATCCAAATCTACTTTAATTAGCAGCAAATTTGATTAATCTTCCTCAAGTTGGGTTTGGTTTGCCTGTGACAGTAATTGCTAAGAGACCTCCCTGTATTTATATCAGCATATAAGGCTTTCCATCTTATTTTCTCCCATCCTGTTGGGGAGGGAAAGTGAGGAAGTGGTTTGGAAAGCATCTGGCAGATAGCCAAAGTCAAACTACTACATAACAATACTATATTTGATAATATAAATTTTAAGGTGATACAGAACACAGATTTTGACCTTGCACCAAAGTAGACAAGCGAGCATGTATCTCATTTTCAAAAAGGTGAGGGGAAAAAACTTTGATGGTTTTGAGAAATATACTCCTTTTACTAAACAAAATCTAACAACAATTTTAAAGAGAGATATTTGGAATCACTAAAGCTGCCAATTATTCTTGGGTCATTTAGTTAAAAAGGAAAGCTGTATATTTAGGTGATCACGCTAAGGACAGAGTGGCAATCAGAAGAAATTTCAGTGCAGTGTGAAGTACTGATTTGAGCTGCAGTTTCTTATGCGAATTTCCAGAACGGGCACTTCCAAGTTCTGAAGTTTTTTCAGTATCCAGATTTGTGTCACCATTTTTAACTGAGGGGATTTAGATGATTAAAACTCAATGTTATGCCTGGATCAAATCCTGGTAGCATTTATGAATCGTATTCTTCTTAACTGTATTCTGACATGACTTCACAATGACTTGGTTCTGTTCTCTGTTTTTTCTTACCTACTCTGTCAAAATTTTCCCCAAAAAGAAGTCCAGAGATACAGGTAACCTGTGATCTTTGAAACACCCCAACAGATAGGTTAGACAGCTGAAGAGAGCAGAATTTGTCTCTTGTCAGTTAAAAACAATCATAAATAAGTAAAATATTTCCAATTTCTTAAACTCTGCAATAAGTGTTTTTACAAAATAATTACATTATTTTCAATAAGCCCTATATATGCCCAGTGTAATTGGTTATGTTTCATTGTAATATCTAGGCTATTATAGTGATTTCATGCCTGTGGGAACTAATTCTTGATGGGAAGTTCAGTAAATAAAGGCAGGAAGGAGCATGTTTGCCTAGAGAGTGCTTATCACTTTTCACTCACAAATGCCAGTATGAAAGTGAAGCAGTGAAAGAGCAAACAACTGACATAAAAAGAATGTAGTCACTGAAATTTACAAGGAAGGTCTCTCTTAAACAAATTTTAAGTGATATTACTGCAGACAATAAGAGAGAACTGATGCTGGTGGTTGTTAATTGCTTATGTTACAGGAGGTCCCAGAACATCTCAAAAGATTGAAAGCTGTAAGGCAGCTTTTTTCCTCAAAAAAAAAAATCTTCTATTAAAAATGGCAGTCTTCAATGCAAGTTTTACACATATGTATTTTTGTATATATATATATTAATATATATGTATGCAGAAGAGAGATAGAGAGATAAATACAGGTATAATCATTAGCCAAAGCCTGATATTTAACACAGGAAAAAGTCACATTTGGGTGTGTGGGGAAAAAACATTATTTTGCAGTCTTCTGTAGACATATGATATAACTCATCTGCTATTTTACAGTTTAAAGATTTATGCTACCGTTCCATTAAAGCACTCTTTCTACCAATAAAAATAGCTGTAAATTTAGGGCATCATTCACCAAGACACACTAATCCTATAGACTTAAATATGCAGTGAAATATTTTGCTGAACTGGGATAATTAATCCTTGGATTGTCTGAGAAATAGGGACTATGTTTTAGAATAGTACTTGGTATTTTTCTCAAGAGATACCTGTTCTGTCCTACAGAACAGAGGACAAACTTCTTCACTTTCTGACATATGCAATCAGGATTTTATGAGGTGTTTTGATTGTCTGAGATGTCAGTTTCCAGATATATAGGAGGACAGAAACCAGACATATAATATGTCAGGTTTTGTTTTTGTACCAGCAGTGACACTTTCACTATTAAATCACGGAGAGCTCACTTTATTCATCTCCTGGACGTTAAAAACGTAGTCTGATGAGACCTAGTTAATTTCCTTTTTTTTTTTTTTCTTTTTTTAAGCAGAATTCTTGTTCTCTGCAGTCTGAGATAAAATGGTTCATTTTGTAAATGCAGCTTCAAAAAGAAGTCATGCCATGTTCCTCCATTATAAGCAGGATTAAAACCTACAAAAGTGAGCTAGTCCACTAAGTGTGCCACTGATCTCCTAACTGCTAGCTGGGAAATATGTCCATTGTTATCCTCTCATCCCTAGTTCTGAGTGTACAAAAGTATTTAGCATAAGTAATATGTATTAAAATGTCAATAAACTGTCTGTGGTATTTGAGTCCTAGTTAGCATTTTTATTGAGCTCTTGTGTTAGCATTTTCAGAAATGGACTTTTATTAATTACCAATTTAAATCCATACTTTGACCATTAAATGGGTCATTTCAAAATTAATAGCTCTTACCAAGTGCAATACTTCAATTTCAGCAGATTTCACTGTTAGTAATTAAAGTGTGCATGTATCCCAACCTATTTATCATGGTAACCAGACAGCTTAAGACATTTACAAGATAATGCTCTTGATAAAAGACAATATTCTGCTCCATTGCTGTTTTCAATAGCACTTTCATTTCCCATAATCTAGTCTAATTAAGATAAACTGGTTATTTACCTGTTAGAGGAGAAACAAAAATAATTTTAGATCTCAAATACAGCCTAGAGAGCTATAACAGCTGAAGTCTCAGCTTGCTTCCTTTTGTTGTTTTATGTTGAAATCATTGATACTGTTCAATGATTAGGGTACTGTGTTACATGTCTACTACAGTTAAAAGGTCATTAGCTTTTCAGTTACAAATCTCAAAATTCAGAGGTTGTAATTTTGGCTAATTATAACTTGGCTAAAGCCCAAGTTTAACCTGACCAAAATTTTTCTAAACAGCATTTTTTCACCAAAACAAAAATAGCACAATGTCTATGCACTTGATCATTGACTAGCAAAACTCAAAACTCTTGAAGATGTTAAAAAGAATGTGAAAATTAATATTTAAGCATTTTTAGGTGGAAAAAAAGTGAAATACTGTAAAGTCATGCTGATTTAAGTAAATGACATTTTTGGTGGCAGGAGATTATTGTTCCAGCTGTCAAGTAGCAAAAATTCACTTCTGAAAATTACAAAGCTTTATATTTGTTTTTAAGGAAAAATCTGAAGCATTTCTCAGGGTCAAGCTTATAGAAAGGTATATTCCTTTCCATTTTCAAGGAATTGGAAAAAAACCCCAAAAGGTGAAAATGTGAAAATTGACTTCTATTATAATAGAAAATCATTGGTGATAGTTTTTCCAAGATGAGAAAATTGACTTCTATTATAATAGAAAATCATTGGTGATAGTTTTTCCAAGATGAAAATCAATTCATATTTTTATACACCTTATATATATATCTATAATTTATTATCTTCTTCTTGATATTCACAGTATATTTTGGCCATAGGCTAAAATCTATTTGATTGTTATGTGAATTCTTAATCTCCTCTGTCAGACAGTTAGTTTTGTGGGGTTTTTTTCTGCTTCCCATGCTTTTTTTTTCCTGACTTATTTTTCTTCATTTGTCATTCTAGAAACAGTTAGGCAAACAGGTGATGGACAGAACCTCTCAGTATTTTTTAAAGCATTTTTTTGTTGTTCTTTTTTTTCCTCTTCTTTCTCTTACTTGACTCCACCTACTAATGTTTCAGGATACAGCCACAACACATGATCCTATATTTCTGGCTGTTTTGTACTTAGATGAATACTACTGGTTCAGTATTAGAAACAGGCTGAAGGAAAAATTCCATATATGTCAGAAATAAAACTGAAAAACGAAGAAGTCTCCACAAATCCTCCTTTCTTTCCTGCACAGGACATCAACTACAACCTACCTTCTTGCGTTTATAATAAAAGAAGAAAACTCCAGCTACTAGCTCTATAAGGAAGGTGAAATATGACTCCTTTCCATTTTAGCTACAGATGTCCTCTCTCTTTTAACTAAGCTTTTAGAAGGTCAAACCTCCAACAGACAAATAGTGACTCCCAAGTGACTGGATCTGAAGCTACTCCTGAGCGAATATTCACTTTAATTCACTCGATTCTCTTTGACTGTGATGATTCCAGAAATTAAAAACACCAGAAATATAAAACACCAGAAAGATTCCAGAAAATGTCCTTTTAACACACAGAAAAAATAATTAAATGCAAGAAAAGTTATTTATCCTGCTAGAAAATACCATGTTCAGGTTATGTCCATGTGCACAATTTAATAGGTTCACTGTGCAGTGGAAAGTTTTAAGTTTCACTGGAATGGCTGCCGTGAGATGACAATCTGTACTGAACATCAACTAGGTTTCACTAGGTGTGAAAGGAGTATTTTTGCCTATTTCCCTCTCAAACCCTTTAGTTGTCCCAATACAGAAATTCTACAGATAAAATCAAGATCAGCCTTTCTACAGTAGCAAGTACTTAAGTTTGACTCTTCACTAATCAACATTATGGAAATAAGAGACATGGTAATGGAAATATAATGGTGAAGCATAAAGACTTTTTTGCAGAAGGAAGGAATATTTCACAGACTTGTTAGGGTTTTGTGCATTTTTTTACACTGTCATGGGAAATAAGACTTTTTGTATCAATAACTAGTTACCTAATATGAAAATACTAGTAGACATAAACGGTTGGTGTTCAAGGTAGCGCGGGATAGTGTCATGAAAGGTATCGTGCAGATCAAATGAGCTGCCTAACAAACCTAATACAGAAGGATAAGCCATGGCATGATAAATGTTTGATGGTTAATGATACTTGAGAATAGTCACAAGTAAACAAATTGAAAGAGTAGAAAAATAATGTCAGGCAAAAATATTCTGGGAAAAAAATTAGTATCAAAATTTTTAATGTACATAGGGAACTTCAATTCTAACTGTACATGCATTTTTATGGGCTTAAATTTTGCTTGCAGTCAGTTAGGTGAGAGATCTGCATCTGAACTTAAGAAAAATCAGCTCAGTATTCACCTGAGGTCAAAAAGCCAAATTGAACATCACGAGCTCTTAAGTACAGAGAAAAGAACAGATAATACTGCTGTGTCACTAATACCCCTGTGGCATTCCAGTATCTCGAATACTGCATACAGTTCTGGTCACTTGCTGACAAGAAGGGTATAACTGATATGAAGAAGGTATAAAATGGTTTCTGTAGAAAGAAAAAATTGAATAGACCAAGAATCATCAGGTTCTGTGAACAGGTGGTAATGGTATGATAGAAGTGTATAAAACAATGACTGGCATGGAACAGATGAATAGGAAACCATTCTTCACTGTTTCTCATAGCACAGAAGGTAGGGACAGCAGAAGGGATTATAAGGCAGCTGGTTTAAAACAAATCAAGGGAAGCAGGTTTTCATAGAATGCATAATTAAATTCTGGGACTCATTGCCACAGGATGTTTTGGATGTCAAAAGTACAAATGGGATCAAAAGTAGATTAGACAAATTCATAAGAGGAATATCCAGCAAGGTCTATTAAACGCTGTGATGCCGAAGGAAAGTCTTCATTACAGAAAATCTTAAGTACTAATTGTCAAAATCTGATAATACACTGTTGGAAATATTATACTGACCTTTAGTAAGCATCTAGCCAAGGACAGGGAGGTAACACTGGGTTAAATAAACCTCTAGTTTAACTCAGTGAAATTAATTTTAGCTTTTAGTATTATTCTAAGCATCCATTTGTTTAAAAAAAGGAAAAGTTGTTCTATAGTTCTTATTTTTGGTTGGTATGAGGTCAGAATGGAGATGTTAAATCTTTTCTAGCCTTTTACAGCTACCTTAGGAAGAGCTGAATTATTGTATCAGACCTGTGAATGGATGAGACAGTACTGAAAAGATAAGAACTGACTTAAACTTTCACCCAGAAGTTCCAGGTTGCAGTGAACTGAACAGCCTTTTGAGGTTCAACATGTTCAGATAATGAATTTCCATGATTCTGCACACCCTAATTCAAGACATGAGTAGAAATTGAACAGCAAAAGGAGTGTTCATATTTCTTTCCTGGATAAAAGAAGAAAATAGTAGAAATCTCATAATACATGATAACGACACATATTTCCCACTTTTTTTTCCAGAACAATGAGCCTTGATTGACTTAGCTACAAGGGTGGGAGTGGATGGAAAAGAAAGGAGGGGGAACTGCACTGTTGAACTCCACTGTAGCTATAAACCATAAATGTCAATTTTGGTTAATCTTGCTTCTTTTAAGTAATTCTCTGTGAAAAGTACATAAATACATGAACAAGGGACTAGCTGGGCAACATTAGGTTACAGCATCTTTGCTCCTTGATCAGATCTCACAGGTATTTCTTCTTGCAGCCTTTTCTAAAAAGGGAATTCCACCTGTGAATCATTTATTAAAGGGAAATAAACTAGGATTCAATCCTTAAAATACAGGAGATCTCTATATTACTCATTTATATAATGAATTATCATCTATAATTTGTTTCTCATGTATAAAAACCTTTCATAATTACATAATAAATAAAAATACGTTTTAACATGTAAAAGTTAATTAATCTGTAAACTGAGGATTTTAATCTAATATTTTTTTTTTCAATTGGAACACATGCCATATATCTTTATTCCTATTAAAGAATAATATATATTATTCCTATTTTTTAAAATTATTATCCTATATTATTATTCCTATTATTTTTAGTCTCCCTATACTTGTTTTTCACTCTGCCTCATCTGGTTAAACATAATCCTTTTTTTCTTTATTTTGTATATATATATTTTTTTTAATTTTAATTTTCTCTACTCTCTTCCCAGTTCTGTATTCATCTTTCTGTGGATATCAGCAGCATAATGTTTGAGTCAGACTTTTAAGTGGGTCATATTCAAATATGCTCCATATTTAACAGAAAAAAATGTCACATCAAAATTAGCAATGCCTTGGCAAAACTGGATAGTTCAAGTATTTTACTTATCCATGGTAGGTTTTATTGTGTTAACTGCTACCCAACAAATTAGATCATTTAGATCCTTAATTTTACACTTAGGTTCCTGATACTTTACTGGGTTCTATTTATGGTGTATACTCTGTACACAATACAAGAAATTTTCCTTGGTATCTAATCCTGATCAGAATTTTTTCTCCTCCCAGGAAGTTATCTGCATCTTCTTAGACTGAGCTCAAGTTTTACACGGGCTTCAGTGAATTGTTTTGATTTTTTTTTACTGACAAGTCCAACATGAGAAAGTTTATACTACAGAAGTTTAGTACTTCACTGCAACATACTTATTTTTAAAGTCTCTAATTCATGGGGGTTATTATAGCTATGCACTCATGCCTGGATTCTGAGGCACCTCCTCTAAGACACAAACAGAAATTGTCCTAAGGGTAAAGTACTGCGAAATGCTTACAATTATTCTCTGTGTATATTTTTTTACTTAGAAAATTCTTGTTTCTATTTTCTGTTTTGTAAAAAGAAAAGCCCATTTCCAATGCCACTGAAATTACAAGTGAATGGCTGCAGCATGAAGATTAGTAATTTAGAAACTAGTCTTATTTAACAAAATGTTTGCTCTTTATTTAGTCTGACAGACTGCTTAGACTGATGTCACTTAAAGCAGGCTGCACTGCATTGTATTTCACTGAGCTGCAGATGAATTTCTTTTGCTAAAACCACAGACTTTTTCAGAACCAACTATTTCTATCTCAACTTTAAGTTTTCAGCTTTTTTATATATATTTTTAAAAATTAGTTCTGCTGCATACTGCAAACACGTTTCTTTTTTTCTTTTTTCTTTTTCAAATCCAAGTGCAGCATTAAACTGCTCTACCATAGCAGTATAAATCACTCTTTCATGGTCACCAAGTTTTAGAAACTGAATTTCAAGGAAAAAGAGAGTTCCCTTTCTATAGAGCAAATTGTGACCTTTATCTCAAAGAAGCACTCACTTCAGGCAGATGTGATTCATCTCTCTATGCAACAAACTAGGAAAAGTCCTACAAACTCCATCTCATAAAAATACATAGAGAAAATATGTATTAGAAAATGAGAACAACAACAACAAAAAACTAAATATTGTGAAGCTCAGAATATGAGCACTTAATTTCATCATCTAATCATTTTGAGCAAGAGCGTTGCCTCACCAAAACACAAGTCAGTATAAACAAATGCATAGATTTGATGTGCCAATGTACCTTCTTAAAACCTTGTCTGTGTGCATCCCAAAATTAAGAACCACGAGATGGGATGGAGGGTGCTTAATGATCTCCTCTACAGTCTCTATACCAATGGGGAATGAAGAAAGTCTGCAGACAAATTTCCTACTCTTTATTTTGCATAATGTTGGTACTATTTAAGCAGTGAATCCATTAACAGAGTGAAGCAAACAGTTTACACGAGATCCCATGAATCAAGGAAGTTCTATCTAGACAGAGACTTTGTGCTATGGAAAAAAAAATCACTTCTTATTGTAACAAAAAGAAAAGAGAGAATTTGTTTAATCTTTTGGAAGGAACATATCAGAATAAGATATTAAAAATTTTGAGAGAAAAGAATTTGGACTGAAATTTGAGGAGATGACAAAGGAAAGCAGCTTTAATATTAGAAAACATTTTTCATGCCTTCCAGAAAATCTGTTTAAGTCTCAGGAGTACAGGCACTTTAAACTGGAAAATAAATTGTAAAATAGTAGAAAGTATGTTTATTGACCTCCATTATAGAGAGTAAGGACAAGCATTTTATTTTGTCATTGAAGTGTGTGGATTCCACACGTAGGTACACTTAACGTATTACAATCCTGAATCCATACATGTGCCCCAGCCATGTGCATCAGCAGTAATTCTTCTTTAGTTTCCCTGGAGTTATACTCATGTAGTCTGATACCACCAGGACAGAAAGACAAATTTACATTACATTTAAATTGTGACTGGAGCACTCTCACTTGTATCTTCATATAAGTGGGTCTGTATAACAGGCCAAATGTAAACAACCATAGTCAGACTTCATACAGCTTCAAGACTGAATATTACATTGAGCTCAGTATCTGAATTAATTGGGCCCTTCTGTAAAGTACTTGTACAGAGAGAAAGGACTTTTAGAGACTTAGAGCTGCACATGCAACTTGCTGGGTTAACTGCGACTGGCAGCTGAGCAGATCTGACATAGCTATATTTTTGGACTCCCACTGTCACATGGCAAATTTGTTTCTAATGCAGTAATTAAAAAAAAAATAAAAAGAGGAATATATATCTTTCTTATCTTTTGCTTCCTAAGTAACAGTCTGCATTAACTTTTCATCAGAAAATCCATGTGCATATGCACAGTCAGAGGAATTTATCAAAGTTGCTTGAGGATAAAACATATATTCAATCACCTTACAGAATGTGTGATGTTCCCAGTCCTTCCTTAAGCAACAAATATTACACTGCATTTCACAAAGTTAAATTATAGGGGTTTATTAGATAATGTCAGTTTTGAAAAAATATTATTAGGGCACAAAAGAGTCCAAGCTGTGGATAATGAAATTTTACCCACATCCATAATTAATCAATATTTCAACCTTGCAATATATTCTGAAGTGTAAAACAATTAAAAAATAATGTATTCAAAGACCCTTATCTCTTATGTGGTCTTTCAAAAATGTATTGACTTTTCCCAAAGCTTGATTAGAAGTAATTTTCATCTAAATAGCACTCCACAAATTAATTCTGAGTCAAATATTTCTTTTAGGACTAACAAAAAAAAATTCTGAAATCTCTTAGGTCTTATGGAAATAGCTCCCTGTTCTTGTCTGTCACTTGTTCCTGTCCTTGCCATCTTCTGCTTCGCTGAAAGCCAGTACAGATTTTGAATGATTCCTAGCACTAATCTCAGGTGTAAGTTTCTTC
Source organism: Leptocoma aspasia (assembly GCA_013399835.1). Taxonomy (NCBI): domain Eukaryota; kingdom Metazoa; phylum Chordata; class Aves; order Passeriformes; family Nectariniidae; genus Leptocoma; species Leptocoma aspasia. The sequence goes on from VXAX01006772.1 coordinate 250,940, forward strand.
TTGTTCTTCCTCTCTGCTCTCCTCCCTCATCAGTGCTAGGAATAGGAACTCCTGTCATGGAAAGAGATGGGAATTGCAGAGTACTAATCCACCGGCTGAACCCTGCAAGCAATTCCTGCCACATTTCAGGCTTTGCAGCTGTACCTCCACGTGTGCTGATGAGCTTGAAGCAGGGTGGGAAGAGGAATGTACTTGAGGGGCAGGAACAGCAGTACTGACAGGCACCCAGAACAAATCCCAAAAATACTGCCAGTAAAGGGCAGCACACTACACAGTATACTTCTAAGGGTACAGTAAAAGAGAACATTATGTGTAAAAGAAGGTCTACTGGGGGTAAGAGTTATAAGATTTAAATTACAAGTGTGTGTAGCCAAGTATATTCCATGGTAAAGTTGGGCCTGTCCTGTTACATCCTGGGACTGTGCCTGTCTCCACAGTCATCACTCCACAGTAATTAATTCTTGGGTGGTCCACAAAATCTCTTGGTAATCATCTGTGGAGATGAGATGATGGATTGGATTGAGACAACAGACTGACTTGAAACTAGATCATTAACTGAACCATTAGAATTAAGTGATTGACTGATTATCAGAGGAGTACTCCTAGTAAGAATTTTGGACTGGTCTAAATATAGCCTGAGGCAGCTCCAGCTGTGTCTAGTCCAATTTGTGTGCTTTGAAATGTTGATTAACACCCTGGGTGGTGTGTCCCAAAGACTCCTAGAGGTGATTTCTGCTATAGAAGTAATTAAATTGCATGTGGACTATAAGACTTTAATAAAAACTCTTCCTGCAGACATGGTCAGGGAGATCAGTCTTTTGTATGCAGTTTATTCAGGAGATATTTTGAGAATTCTGAAGACACATTAAGAGCAAAGAATTGTTTGTTCTAGGGCCATCTGGTTTGAAAAATTATGCAAAACCTTTTTTGAGGAACTTCCTAATCCAGCTTCAGAAGCTACTGCAAAGACCCTTGTAACAGGTTCCTCTTCAAATACAAAACCCCCATCATGACCAAAGAGTGCTGTTCTGGGGACTCAATTCCCCATGCAATGAGTACCTCTGTGAAGATCCAGGAAAAATTGGTTTTTCTTTATTATCCCTGTAATGTAATTGCAAAATAATTATAATTTATTTATATCCCAGAAAATTAGTTTTTCTTTAACAAATACTGCCATGACTGCATATGAAATGAAGATAATGTGCTATATATAGTTCTGATTTACACCTAATTGTTCCCTAATTGTAATTTTCTGGTGTAAACTAATAACTTACCAATAAATAAATGTAAGTTTATTGCTTATATTATCCTGATCTTCAAGGAATGTTTTCCAGCTATTTGAATTGGTGTGAGAACAGTGCTTCCTCATCTCTTTTCAGAAAAGCTCAGTCATGTCTTCTCTCAGATAAAGTATTGCTGTCCACCATATTTTTTATTTAATTCACATTAAAGGAGAAGTGGAAGAAAATCTCCTCACTGTCAAAGAAATGAAATTGAAAATGCATTTCTACTGGAGAAAGTCACATCATCTTCATCAAAACAGGACTAGAAGCACTTACAAGCCTATGGCAATCAAACAAATCTTCAAAGAGAATAAGAACAAAAAATCTTTTGTGTTTGGGTCCTGCAGTGCTCCCCTGGTAGTTACAGAGAATCCCAGGCTGCCACTTCATACCAGAGCTTCCACAGATCTCAGTGGCAAATGGAAATACCATCCTTCCTCTTAGAAGTTCAGGCTCTCTTAGAAGTCCTTGCTCCTGCCAGATGAAGCATCACTAGATAGAACATTGTCTTATCTTTGGGAAAGTGCTTTGTTTCAGGATCCTCATTAGTCTGTGATAGGTAGAAAGAACCGCAGGGTACTTTGATAATACATAGCAAATGTTACAATATCTCAATTTGAAAAAAGATTATTAAGGAATTTAAAAGGTTATTTTTCAATAACATCTGTGGGTTAGGAGACAGGTTACTATTATTGACAAATGAACTAAGAAAATGCATTCTAAAGGGATTTTTAAATAGATTTAGAAAGAAATCTTCCTTATCAATTTAAACCATGGGATGAAAACACATCCTAGTCTGCAGACACGTATTTTATATCCCCAGAATACTGCTGATTGTAAATACACACCAACACTAATTCTCTAATATGTGAATGCCCCAAGCACAAAAAGAAGACATGTAAAAGATTTTAAACTGATGATACATATGAAATTTTCACTTTATCCAGATTCATTCCGATTCATTGCTGACATGCTGAAAGGATTATTAGATTAGTTTCAGAAAAGTTTCTAGTCCTTGGATGCTTGCCCAGCTCTCATCTCTGATAAAGCATTTTTATTTTCTGATATTATTATAGACTTCTAGAGTTCTGGAGGTTTTATTATTATGGTTAAGCTTTTAAGTTATTAAGAAAAAAATGAGAATATAAACTTATTTCCTTCTGCTAACTATCACAAAAAAAATTGCTCAAGAAATTCCATGTTGCATAAATCTGAGAGGACAAAATTATAATGAAGACTCAGCAAAGTTTTATTGTTTTTGAAAAAATTCTTTACTTTCACTAGAGTAAACAGAGAATTATGACTTTCGTGTGTCAGAGGTTGCTTTGACAAAATTTAGGAAGTGGATTCAGTTGCTCAGAGTTTAATTTTATTCTGCTGGTTTGGGGTTTTTTCAAACAAATTTTGATAAAACTCACATGGAACTGCAAAACTAAAATCTTTGTTTAAAAAGTTGTAGTTTTACAAAGCTGTAGTTTTACTACCATGCACAGAGCGTAACTTAAAAAGTTATACAGTGAAAAAGAAATGCTTTTGTGATTTTAGCAATTGTGATGGTCCGGTCATGGTTTTAAGTCCGGCTGAGATGAAACACCACACAGCCACTCACTGAACACCCTCCTCTCTTCTCACCACTCCTGTGGAATGGGGAAGAGAATCAATGTAAAACTTTTATGTTGAGATAAGAAGAGTTTAGTAATTGGAAATAAAGCAAAATAAAATAATAAAAGGAAATTGGTAAATAATAATAATGATAAGAAAAAAGAAAAAAAGAAAAAAGGAAAAATAAAAAGAAAAAAAACAAGTGATGCACAATGCACAAACCACCCGCCGACCAATTCCCAAGCCCTGCTTGGTTCCCCTTCTAGGCAACTCCCCCCAGTTCATACCCTGGGCATGACATTCTGTGGTGTGGAATATCCCTTTGGTCAGTTCAGGTCACCTCCTGCACCTTGTGCTCCCTACCAGTTTCTTTTCAATTCCTCCTCACTCTTTTTTTCTTTTCACTTTTTCCTTGTCTCATGTCTCATGCTCCTGGGCAGAGCATGAGATATGAGACAAGAAAAAAGTCCTTCGGATAAACATCACTTAGCAAAATCCAAAACATCAGTGTGCTATCAACCCCATTCTCATTCAGGATCCAAAAAACAGCACTGTAATGGCCACTGAGAAGAAATATACTCAGAACATCTTCACATTTAAAATTCCACGTCCAATTAGAAAAAGTTGAAACAGCAGACAAATGGAAATATATATGGACTTCGGAATGAAGACTTATTGTCACAGCTTGTGACAACATTCCCTTGCATGCCCTTGAAGAATCTAGGACTAAGTTACAATGCTTACAAAACAGAACATCTTATTTCATAGGTCAACAGATTTACAGGTGGGTGTGAAGTAGTTATTTTTAAAAGTTTTAATTATTTGCAATGTAGTAGAATTAGTGACTGCAAGTCTTGCTCAAGCATAGAGCAAGTGAAGTCATACTCAGAGTAAGGCTGGTAAGAAACTCATGTATAGTATTTCTTCACTATACTATTTTTTTTTTTTTGGGCCTTTAAACAAATAGAATTTTCATAGAAAATTTCTAATACTGCTGCTGAGATTATTCACCGGTATAGAATTTTTTCAGGTCTTTTGAAACACAAGGATTACAGGTGGTTGAAGTAAACTAGAAATATTTGATAACAGTTCTCTGGTTCCAAAACAGAAATAGTACACCTGATTTGTATGAAATACATGAGACTTGTATTGAAATAAACTAATCATAGAATCATTAAGATTTGAAGAGACCTCTGAGATAATTGAGTCCAACTGTTAACCTAACACTGCCAAAAGTAGAACTCAGACATCAAATATTGCTACAAAATAACAAATGGTTGTCTTGTCCATTTATTTCTCAAAGAAAAAAAATCTGTCTGCCCTTAACACACATAAGCACACAACTGCTGATCTCTCTTCAGTCTAATACCTCTCAAATACAAGATGCCCAAACAGAAAGGTAGGAGACACCTGCTAAAGCTGTCAGTCAGTTTCAAGTCAACTGAGAAAGTTTTACTTCGTATGATACATAACCACACAACATAAACATTACACTAAGACACAGGGGAAGTCAAAAGAAAATAATATCATCAAAATTATGACACCATTAAATATTACTACTACTAATAATAACAACAATAATAGTTAAATTATTTAGAAATACTTTTCTTTTAGGTTAATAAAGATCCAGAGGAAACCCAAATCAGTACGTTTCTGAGCTATTAGTTGACAGAAATTAGAAGAATATATCAAAGTGTATGACAGAAAAGATGATTCTTAACTTCCTACACATGTTATATTTTTTCCTTAGGTGTCTGCTGCTGATACCTTTAAAGATCAAATAAAAGATTTAGTGGAATTTTAAGAAACAAGACATCAAAAATCTCCACTCAGAAAGAAACAAGATGGTCTTTTAAACTTCCCAAAATAATTATAAACATAAACCTTTACTGGGTTCATATTTAATGTGCAGTCTAAGATTCAGCTCACAATATTACAAGCCCATAGTATTAAAACCTATAATCTAAATTCAGGACTTGAGCTCTCGCTGTCATTACTGACAGTTCACAGACATCACCCTGCAGGACAATTTCACCTGAAATCATGGATGGAGAGAATAAATCATTCTCTCAAGCTGGTCACTATTTTCATTTGCAATAAAAGATAGGGCAGGTCCTAACTTAGACTATAATTCCAACTTTCACATCCCAAAATTCAAACTAAAATAATTTGAACTTTTATGCACACAATGTGTGAAAAATATGTGGAACCTTTAATTCAAGTTGTGAAGCACACGGTGCAATTTACTTCTCTTCAGATCTGAAATGCAATACCTCAAATCTAGACTTGAAAAGAGAGAAGGAATTATTACTAGACAAAAGGATTGCCATAGGTATGACGAACATGACAAAGGTCATATTCCTAAAGACCTAGAGCTAGCAGGAGGTGAACTGCCCTAAGCTCAAATGTCACTTGCAACTTCTATTGTTACAGGCTTCCCCAGCTATGAGACCACAAAGGCAGAATCCTGTAGCAACTTGGCATTGCTGTCTTGGCAACTTGGCAAGTGCTGTCTATTTCTGCTTTTGTTAATCTGTGCACGTATGAATAAATGTCTCAGTAGTGCCAAATCCTGTGTAAGCAGGGATGCCACTGCTACCATCCTGGTTAAAAAGACTAAGTCTCCCTCAGCCCAGAACAGTGTGTAATTCTGAGGCATTCTAGGTGATTAAACTTGTCCGACTGATCACTTTTCAGGAAAGAGAGTAGGATTAAAATAAAGGGATAACATTTACCTTAATCAGGCATGAACAGAAGTGGATAAGCATCATATTTTCCACCATTCTACCTGCTACTGTTCTATGTATTTGTCTTTATGTAAGCTGTGTTGAGACAAGTTGAATTGAAAACTAGTAAAAATAAATGCAGTTTTATAGGATGTGAAACTAGTAGATAGAACTTTGAACCATGAAATGAGATGTTACTTTTCAAAGCGTCTAAATTTATCTTGATTTTTTTGTTCCCCTTTTAAAGACTTTAGATAAACTCTTTCTTCTCACAGCATACAGAATAACCAACCAGCAGACTAAAGTATTTACCTCTCTAGGTTGCTTTTCTCTAAAATATACTTTGTCTTCACCTGAAGCACCAGACTCTGATTGCTCCAAGAGAAAGGACAATAATCTCTGAGGATCTCTTGAAAGAGTAGCTCTTTTGTTTAAAATATACTGTATGAGAGGGCTTAAAATGTCAAACTAATCAATCTGTTGAGACAGACTATTACCTCATGATCTTGTTGTTTTCTTTATTCCAATGGAACTACAGGATACTTCATAATACACATACTAAGAAAAATAAGAAATAATTTTCCATAGGAAACCTATCATTGTAAAAACATATGGGACACAATTAACTTCTGTCCCAGAGAAGAAAAGAGGTTAACAACTATAGTTTACTCTCAATTCTTAGCTGTACTAGCTAGTGTATTACTTTACACATGTACTTCTTTATTGTTTGACATCTTGTACACAAAATGTTCTCACAGACTCCTCCACACATACAAACCATAGAATTATACCATAGAGGAGGTGTAAAGAAATTTCTGTATAAATACCTATGCATAAAAATGAGAGGAATTGATTTCACAGTCTTGCTACTGTTGATTTCACAGTCCTACTACTGTAGGTACAACAACTTTCTGCAGTTTCCTCTCTCATTTTCTCCCTCAAAATACACATAAGAAGCAGCCGTATGTAAACTGTAATGAAACATTTTCTTTTATCATTTCCTTTATATAGTTCGTAATTATAAATATTCATAGGGGTGATTACATATTTAATTTTTGTTTGTTTGTTTTTAATAAGAAAGAATTGAAAACAGGGATTTTTGAACTTTCAACCATCTTGCATACTGTTTTGATGGCAATAACTTGACATTCCAGTTTAAAATTCTAATGACAAAACTAATAAATTTTCTTATATTATTTGAGATTTTCAGCAGGTGCTTTTGTTTGTCTAACATTGGGCAATTTGAAGACATTTGCTTAATTTTACCCAATAAAAAATAGAAAGAGACATCTATTTAGAGTACAATCTCTGTATGCTCACCATCATGACACTGTGTGTGACCAGTCACTTGCAAGGAGTACACAAAAAGAGATCAAACCCACTGCTGTCTTCAAAGTTTATTGTGTTAGTTTCTCAGACTTTATATTCCAAGTTGGCTTGAGGCCACTATATGCTGCCTCCATGCTGATCTGGACAGTTTAAGAAGGCATTTAAACTTCCTGATTAGCTAAGGAAAGGCCATTTAAAAAAATACACAAATTACTTAGTCCTTTGTATAAAACAAAATTCACCCTCTGGTTCATTTTTTAAACAAGTTTAGCTTTCTTTATAGCAGCTGTGGTTACTCCTCATGTTTGCTCCTGAGCCTTGTGAACACATTGCCAGTGCTCATCTCCACCGAATCACTTTCTTTTATAAGGATTTGTTGATTAGTCACACATGGAGAAGTTTGAGATAACATTTCCCTGTAAGTAACTATGCAGTGATTACTGATTTTGTTCAGCTGATGACATTGACATTAAGTTGGATCCCTGAAAAATTGCATATCTATCCTCTTTTCTCCTTGCATCCAATTACTTAGAAAGTAAATTTAATTTACTTTTTTATTGGTAAAAACACATGCCTTTCATATAAGATTCAGAGGTACAATTTAACTTTGAAGAAATCATCAAATACCAAAACTACATTTTATTCTCCATTGTGGTGTATAATACTATTTTCTTCATGTTGCAAATGCATTTACCATTGCTACTTCTTTTTCCATTTTACTCAGGTTGGGACTTCACTTAATCTACTGAATATTGAAGACAAGGCAGTGCCCCAGTGGATCAGTTTATCTGTGCATTATGGATGTAGAAAGAAAGCTAACATAATAAAATTGTTGAAGCATCCGAGCTAAGGCTGAAATCTTCAGAGTTTTAGGTCATCTGAGACTTAGTTAAAGCTGATGGATTAGTAGTGAAGTATTAATAAGATAAGTGCTATTTGTCACTGTTGTTTATATATAATGTTGGAGAGAGTCTGTTAACAAAAGTGCTTTCCAATTATTGTTAGACCATGCTTTGGTATTGTGCTATAATAAAACAGTCTGTTTCTTCAAGTTTTAGCAGTTTATAACCATTTGAAATGTACATAAAACACAGAATTGGGTAAAATGGTCCAAGTACTTCCTCAGATAATGAGTAAAACATTGAACTGTAGTTTATAACATAAAATACAGATGTAACAAAGAATAAAACAAAAAGCATTTAAATTGTTAGATTATTTGAGGTTAAGACTACTGTTACCATTAAGTAAACTTTAATCTTCTGTTTATATCTGACAGAAGTTCAGTGAAAACAAACTGTTTTCCAAATTCTCTGCAAATTATCAATTCCTAAAGAGCTGGGGTATGTGCATTTGCAATATGCCCGTGAGGAACAGTAAGATGCTTGTTAGCATGTTCAGCTACTGTCTGTTGAACAGGTTTGTCTCAGTGGTTTCATGTAGCTGTAGAAATGGAGATCAAAAATGAGCTTAGCCATGCTAGGCCTTGTATGAATCCACTGGTACCACACAGATCTGCTCAAGCTAAAACATATCCCACTGCTCAGCCAGGCTGCTATGCTAAGGGAGTTATATTTCTTGCAGCTCTAAATCCAGCTGGTTTGGAACCATCTGTGTATGCCTTCTTCAGGGTAATGTGTTGCCATGCAGGTGTGTCTTCAAACATTGAGAGTGCAACCATTATGCTGCTGGGTATTTTGTATCTTCCTTTTAAGTTTGTGAAGTTATGTATCTTTCAGGGTAAGCCAAACAGTTATTTTGGGTTGGTTTTTTTTTTTTTTTTTTTTTCTTACCAGTAATATTTCCTGAACACAGAAAAACAATGGGAAGACAAATTTTGGAGAGTTGTGATGCTCACAGTTTATATCTGTATTTATGACTAGTTCATAATTTGATTGCCTGGTTTATTGGTTGGGGTTTTTTTTTAACATTACTGTCTCTTGGTGTTTTCATGGCTAACACATTAGAGTCTCTGGAATGAGAAAGAACATCTTCATGGAGGAAAAAGTCTGCAGGCAGGGAGAGGGCAAGAAGGAGCAAGGAGTCTTCAGACATAATGGCAGACAATCCTTTCCTTCGAGATTCAGAGGTCACTGGGTGGATTATTTGAGGCCCGAAAAAAACAAAAGCAAATCTTGTACCAAAAGCAAATCTGAAGGAAAGGACTTGACCTGAAAGGCCACCATAGGGAGAGTACAGATTTTTCTAAAAAATTCCTATATTTTTGTTCTCTCTCATTCTGCTCTTAAAATGCTCTTTTCTTCTAGTGCTTACAAATTCTTAGTCTATGAAATCCATGGTTTTGGAAAGTACAGTTGTAAATCTACAAAAAGCCTTTCAATATTTATGAAGCTCACCATTTGTGATTTGCAAGCAGATTCACCTCAAAACACTGACCAGCTTGGAAAACTGACAGAAGAAACATTCAGCCACACTTGACCTTCCAGGAAGCTACCAAAGAGGAAACATGTATATAGATGGCATACAAACAAGATTCATACTATCCAAAAGTGATTTCTGTTTCAGCAGTGTAAGATTTTAGCTAGTTTCAAGGAAGAGAAAAAAAAAAGACTGATCTGTAAATATTTCAGACAGTAATGTAATATATATAATTCAATTCTTGAAGTACCTGGTGAAAATTGTGGACGTCCTGTGCCCTAGTAGTCAGACATGTATACTCATGCAGAGCTAAAACTCAAGTGGACTGTATTCCAAAGCCTTCAAAAATGAAACATATGCATAATTCTCACGTTAATGATGACTTTGGAAAAAGAAACCTTTATATCACTACAAGTATTGGGTGAGCAGACAACAAGAACTGGAAAAATTACTGGCAGCTTCATTTTAGATTGGGTGCAGATAAAAGAAGAAAAGACAAAAAAGGGAAATTATTGGACCTGATTAGAGAGAGGGTAAAAGAAATCAATCAGGTATATTATCCTTTGGAATTAAATTAGGCTAAAAGTGATTGAAATCTCCTTACCTACGATATCCAGGAATAAAATCTGAGGATAAAGTGTGTAGTAAAGGGCAATTCATCACTAGTAACAGCATGGACTCGATAACCTCCTCACTTTTTTTTTCCTTCCAGAGTGACTTTATCTTATGATAGAGGGATTAAAAGGTATAAAACAGTGGTTAAGCACAAGCTTAAGATCAAAACAGACACCAAGTTTTGGCACCTGGTTAAAGCTCATTGAAGAGAAGCTGTAAACCATCAACAATTTAATAAAGGCATAATGGTACGATGTAATTCAGAATTCAGAATTGATTATAAATATTTACATTAAAATTCCATTTCGTATTTAATAAAATATAATTTTTGAATTTAAATATATGAGTTGTTATTAATATTAAGGAATAAAAAGTTATTACAGTTTGCAATATGTGAAAGTACATTAAAATATTTGAATAAACTTACTTCTGAATAAAAAGCAGGATTTTTGTTTAAATAATTTAAAAAAAAAAAAATCAAGGGGTCTTCAGCTGCATGACTCAGGTATCAAAAACTCACAGAAAATTTCTTTGTTGACCTCCCACACTCCAGACAGTATGCTTTTCTCTCCAATGACTCAAATGTATGTTTACATTAATCTAATATATAAGTAAAGTGCCATGAAGAAAAGTGTCGGGAATTAATAGGGAAGTGAAATATCTGCTCTATTTTCACACTTCCCATCAGTTTTTCAGTCACTCCAAGAATTTGGGACGATGCACCTTTAGGAAGGTTTAGGTAGCTCTACCACTTTACAAGGATTACTGTGCATAGCCTTCCTTTCAAACGGCTTCTTTCTGCAAGGTTCTGACAAAAAAACAGTAGAAGAAAAGGTGTCTGTTGGGGGAGATTGCGAGTAGTGGTCACTGGAACAGAACCATATTGTTCATGGATACGTGATTATCTAAGCTTATTTGATTAACAGGGTGGCATACGTGGGTGGATAACAATTCCTTTCCTCAAAAACAAACGTCCACACAAGCCAGAGCTTCAGTATCACCAGCTCACTTGGGATCAGCATCAGTCTCAGAATATGGCACTTGCTCCTCTCAGTTGATGTGTCAAGTCCACAGATGGGAAAGCAATTGTTTTGCAGTCTCCAGCTTCCACTTGTTGCATGTCCACTTATGGTGTCTCCCTAAAAGTCTATTGTTCAAAAATTTATGGCATTAGTTTGTTGGCATTAGTTGCCTACTCCTTTGCTAAGCACGTAGCACCAAGAAGTGTCCTGTCTTTTGATCGTGCCTCTTCCACGTGTGATGAACAGCAGAAAAATCTCTCAGTTAAAACTTTTAATTTCAATAATTGAAGTTAGCTATATAAAAGACAGTTGCCAGATTTTCAGAGGTTTTCTGGGCTTTTAGGTCTCATTATCATTAATAGGGTCAGAAGTGCTCAGTACTTGTGAAAAAATCAGGCTGCACAGTGAGATGACAGAATATGGCCTCAATTTCCTAATTTTAGACACTGCAATATGGCAAACTATGCCTGTAAGTACTTCTGACAATGCGAAGTTGCAATCCATAGAGTTGTTCTGCAGTTCTAAGATCACCATGCAATGTTGTACATTTAAGTTTGTTTAGATTATTTACTCTAATAGTGTCTTATGGTATTAATCCTAGTCAGTGACATACAGACAGAATTGATACCTACTTATAAGATCATAACTGCAACATTCCCAGTTGATAAAGGTTAGAAACATTAGAGCTGATTTTTCCTGTAGGACACAGCATGCTAGAATTTAATTGTAATCTTGCTTCATTACCCATCACATTCCCTATTAAATAGCACAATGATTGTCTTTATGTCTTTATTTCTCACATCCTAAATTATTGCCATTTGGGATCATAAAAAAAGCATTCCTACATAGTTGAATGCATTACTTTACACTGAAAATTATTTTTTTTTTCTAATTACTTAGGAATCTATAGTTAGGATCCCCATTGAAGGACTGTCAACCTTACTTTGGGGATTTTTATAGCAATTTGAGGAGATTTAACTGTATATTATATTTTACCCCAAAAAAGGAACAGCTGGCCTATTTATGTACATCAGCAAATGTCAGCTCCTTTAGAAAATGAAGGGCTTACTGCATCGTTATCATCCCCAAAATAACCAGTAGCTGGTAGAGACAGAATTTCACGTTTTCTACTGCTCGCAGGAGGTCTTTTCCACTTTATCATCATTAAGAAGTATTGCCATTATTTTTAATAGTAATAATATGTATTAGAATAACAAGAACCTGTCTTAGAGTACTGGAATGAGTGTCAAGCTAGACCTCGTTGCCAAATCCTAAAAGCTTCTGTCAAGGTAAGTGCACTTGTGTCTGAAGAGGAGCATGTTTGCTTCCTTGAGGTTTATTTTGTTGCCAGAGGTGTTGATTTAAATTAATTGCTCTATTGAGACAATTAGCTTTGCATTTTTTTTTTACAGGGAAAAGGTCCATGGGTGACTCAAATTAAAATTCTTTACATCACAAAATTACACTTAAAGCATTGTAACCATTTTTATCACTAAATACATGATCTATAAATGGATCACTTAATATTGTTTTACCTGCTTGTTACAAAATCCTTCAAAAAATTTAAAGTAGCTGGACTTTCCCCTGCTTATTACTTATGGCACTAGGCAGCTCTGTACAGTTTCACTTTAAACCTGAAATAATTGTTGCTTCTAATTGACCCAGTTCAATGAAAAATGTGATATGTCAATCAATAATTTAAATTTAACTTTAATGCTTATAAACTAAAACTCTGGTTTTAGAAATAAATTTGAAAAACCCCTCAAACTGAAGATTACTTGCATATACAGTTTGGCATATACAGAATAGCAATAATAAAATTCTGTTTTATGTCACATTTTTAATTTGTACACACAAGAAGGATTTTACTATTTATAATAATGAACAGTCATGTGAATTTGGTATTCAGCTATGAACTTATATTCAGCTAAACAACACAAAGAAAAAAAATGTGGCCTTATCATTTAAAGACTGTAACTGATTAAATTCTGATACATACTATTCACATAGTTTTCTGATACAAAGGTATACTCCAGTAAAAATCAGATGACATATTGATGTTTTTTCTAGTGGTGCTCTAAGATTTGCTCTTGCTATATCTCTTGTATTAATAAATTCTATTTCTTAAAGCATATCAAGATAACTATTGCAATCTTTATTTTGTCAGTGATTTCAATAACCATGATAAGTGAGCCTATTTGATTTTACATAGGCACAGAAATTTAAATATATCTAAGTCAGTCTTCTACTTTGAATATTAAAACTAATATTTCAAAATAAGAAGCAATGTAAATCTTTATAATCATGAAATAATCCTTTTGCTACAAGTGTGCTAGTTTTATAAATAATTTCCACTTGTGATTATAGCTAGCAGCCACATGTTAAATTAATTTTACAAACCCAGAAAATAAGAATTTGAATTCTAGTTAAGACAGTGAAATCAGGATCAGTTTTATTGTTTTAAGTAATGCTGCCCCTCTTAACAGTGCTGGAAAGGCATACCCAACAAACAAGTCCATACATACATTTTACATAAGTCTCTTTCCTTTCTGCAGACACAATACTAACTGTCTGGTTGTTCAATTACTTTTTTTCTTTTTTTCCACTCTTTTACAGGTACAATAAATAAGAAGGAGCTGGTATCCTTGGGAGCATTATGGCAAACAGTCATGTGGATTGGGGGACTGAAGGTGATTGGCACTGAGCATTTCAGAAAATCAAGGCTCTAGTTTATGGTGTTGTGACTAAATGACACACAGGATGATAGCTATGTGAGATGCAGTAGAATACTAAAATAATTGTGGTCGCTTTGCAGTATTGCCGGGTAATAAATGCAACTGCCTCTAGCCTGAATGTTTTCACAGCTTTCCATTTAGTGCCTAAGAAAGTTGCTGTTTTATTTACATTGATCCAGCATTCAGAATTTCTGAATGTGAAGGTGACCTCTTCCTGAATAAAACTGACACCCCATTACAAATACCAAACCCAAACCAAACAGTTGGCAGGAATGGTTTGTCGCAAGCCTTCAAAACCTCTCCAACTATTGAAGTGTTTTCCCCACTCACCTGCATCCTATCCTTTCATTTGGCATCTTTCATGAGGTGTCAAGTAAGTCTATTTGCTCAGACTATTCCTATATTTGCAAACTAAATAAGGGCAGGGTTCCTGCACTGACCTGAGACAACTGATACAGCTTAACTGTTCTGTCTATGGCTTGGCTTTAGCCTGCACCATCTAGCATGTTCCCAAATGTTTTGAAACAGCTGAAGGACAGTTTGCCTCAAAAAACACTCCCAGCACGCTGTTTTGATGTGGACAGCTTACTTTGGAGCATCAAAGAAGGTAGCCATTTGGACACCACCTATGTCAAGTCATTTGTTCTCATTACCAGAGAAGAGTTCCTGGACCATTTTATTTTTTTAGGAGAGCTTTTGCTTCAAAGAAAAGCTTTGAGAGTTTTATGCATGAATTTCCCCACTCAGCACCTAACTGCTGCTCCAGAAAGACACTGAGGGCACCATGCCCATCCACCTTGCCAAGAGAACTGGGGTGATACTCAGAGCTGAGAGGAAGAGAGGATGAAGGGAACAAAGTCTGCATGGACGGAGGGGTTGACATATAAATACACCCCCCTCAGTCAAAGAGTAGCCCTGGCCATTTATCTACCAAGCTGCCTGCTGCGCCCAAAGAGATGAAGTGGTGCAATGGCACACAGCAGAGGACGAGTACAGTTTCTGTGCCTACTGGAACAACAGATGGACCCAGCTTCATTGTTACTCTGTTTGCCACCACACCGCTATTTACCTTTGTCTCCATCTGTTCTTTCTTGTCACGAGCTTATGTTGTGAGTGCTCTGGATCAGCGACTGCATCTTGCCAAGCTCAGTAGGGTCCTGATTGCTGCCTGGAGACAGGCTGTTAGGCTATACATTCACAAGGGAAATTTATGTCACAGCTACTTAGTGAAATTTATACTGTGCAGTCCTGACAGTGTTTTGTGCGTTTTTGGGCAGAACTTAGTGTTAAAGAATGGAGTATAAAAGGCTAACACACACAAAAAATACCCAAAATGAATTTAAATAGTAAGAATACCTCTAAAGGAAAATGGAAACAAAGGATATAATCATCCAACTCCCAGCTCCAGAGAACCTTTAAATCCATATAAGATTCATATCTGTGTATCTCTGCAGAGATTAAGGCCAAGAACATGACCAGAGACCTAATATATTCCTAAATAAGTTTGGAAGAAAGGGATAAGCTAACGATACCACTCATTTTCTCTGATAATTCAGTAATAGAGTACTTTGCTTGTGATACAGGACTGCTAATTTCAAATTCGTTTTTCTGCTTGGGTAGATATGAAGATGTATCTCCAACTACAGTCACTAGGCAGCTGAGTATTCGGAGATAAGATTCAGCCACACTCACCAGTGAAAAGTCAGTATTTTCTGGCCCCAAGAAAGACTGAAAGACAGTGAATGCAGGTTTGATTCTATAACTTCATGGCATGGCAGCCAGCTTGAAGTTGGCAGATCTGAAGTTCCATCACCACTGTGCAATTTTATGGTGGATCCCACTGCATATATCCTACTCAATAACTGTGTAAGGAATCGAGACTCCTAAGGCATATTATGGAAAGTACACTAACCTATAGAGAGATCACAACTGAGTACTATTGACAATGCAACAATATCAATTAAATTCATAATCCACTTTTTCTACCCATGGAAAACTTCAACATACAAAGTGAGACAGAGTTTTGGACCAGAAAGGATGGGTTAGTGCTGTTCCTAGTACACATAGAATTCTAGCCTCCCTTCATTCATTATGGTTTTAGTCTTACCACTTAAACCAATTCCTCCACATACAAATGATGAACACAGTGACTCTTTTTTTTTTTTTTGCATATGTACTGTAAGAAAAGTAAAATCAGATTTAAAGAAACAGCAAGAGTGGATTACTGCAACAAAAGTTACTTGAAGCTGCCTGTCATCAGCTATATTGATTTATATTGATTGATATACATATTGATTTATATTGATAGGTTTCCCAAGATATTAAATGATAAAGAGTTTCAAAGCATCAAAAAAACATGATTTTTTCAAAATTTCTCCTTCATATTCCCATGTCTTGTGTATCAATGGTTATTAAAGATGAGAACAATATATGCAGATTAAAATAATTTTTTAGTGGAAGTGAATGAAATCATGAGTTTCTTTTACACTGTAATCCCAAACATTTCCCTGTTTGACCAGCTCTCGATCTCCTCTTCTGACTACATCCATGTTCTATCCTCCACCTTTACTGTGATTGCACAGTCCTAATAACCTCCTCCCTGCTCTTTCTTGTTCTTACAGCGTTTTCTGTCTGTCTTTTTTTTTCCCACCCGTTCCTTTGTTCCTATTCTGTATCCCTCTTTCCTTCCTCAAACTCTTCTAGTTTGGTGCAGTTCTCGATTTGCTCTATTTCCTTGGCAGTAACAGCTGAACCACTGAAAACCCTAGTGAGACAGAGCATACCCTCTGCAGGAGTAGATTAGAGATCTCTGAATATGCTCCAGTGACATAACAGTTTAAATTCCAGTAGCAGTTTAGCAGATTATTTTTATTCATGCTGCAACTATTTAACAGTGATTCAAGTGGTCAGGCTCAGTCAAGGCATGAAGCCTGAAAGATTTTTACTATAATGAGTGAAGTGTTTAGAAAACGAGTACTGTGAGGAGCGGCTGAAGGAACTGGGGTTGCTTAGTCCAGAGAAAAGGGGACTCAGAGAAGACCATGTTGCTCTCTACAACTAGCTGAAAGGAGGCTGTAGCAAGGGTGGGAGGGCAATCTCTTTCCTGAGCTAATTTGTAATAGAGCAAGAACAAACTGCTTCAAGTTGTACCAGAGGAGTTTTAGATCGGGTATTAGTAAAAAATTTCCTCACTGAAAGGGTTAGCAAGCATTCAGATCTTCTGTTGGGGGATGGTGGTGGCCATCTCAGGAGGTTTCTAAAAGATGTGTAGCTGTGGTGCCTAGGGATGTGGCTTGGCGGTGGACTTGGCAATGTTACATTAATGGTTGTACTCACTTTTTGTACTGGTTTTACTGGTCTTTTCCAGCCTATGTTCTATGATGCTTCTAGTGAATAAGGTTGACACAACTGTTTACATGAACATGGGAAGTGAAGAATACCAACTCTTTAAGCAACAATTAGGTTTTAAAAGCATATTCTATCTATAGCATAGCCTTATATTGTGAAAAATCAACCTGCTAAGTGGTTAGATGAAAAAACATAAAGCATACAAAAAAACTGGCATGAAGAGAAAGGTGTTTTTGTCAAAACTACCCTGGAAAAAATTTTACAATACAGTAGCTTAAAAATATTACTTGCATAAAGTGGTAACAAATAAGAACAGGAGAATCAATATGCCTATAATGAGAACCTATTTTGTGAGGTGGTATCCTTGGATCAGATTGGCAACAGATCAAACCTAGCTCAGGACATACAAGCAAAATAAGGTTTTATTATTCCATAAGAAATAAATGTGGAATGAAGTTTGTGGGGTCTGCACAGGCCCATTTCCAGGGTCTTGATAGGTATTTCAGTGACACAGTCATCTGCCATCAGACATTAGCTTCTAAGTACTAAAGATACTTTCAGAATATCATAAAGCCATGTTGAATACCAAATCAGCAAACAGCATACGCAGAAGCACACATTCCTCAAAAAGTATTACCAGAATCTTATTACCTGTTGAAAATTCATGCAGCATATCTTAAAAAGAAAACATGCACTATAGCTGTTAGCTGTAAGACTGGGAATGTCTAATATATGCAGGATTGAAGAGCCTCTTAAGAACAATTCTGAAGAAGATTTCAAAAGCTGAAGGTCTTTTAAGCCTTACATGTTAATGGAAGTAACTAGCTGAACAAAATAAATGCAATTATATCTCTGGTGAACTTATGTTTTGGTACCTGAATGTGATTTGGTACTGTGTGAATGGAAAAGACATGCATTTACAATTTTCACTTTGGGAAGTACAAGAAGCTTAATGTCTATAAAACAGCAGCAATTGATGAATATGGAGTCAAATGCTATGCAGTCTGCATTGGCAATTACGGAAGCGAAATCTGAATGAACGCTATGACAGCAAATGTAAACAAATGAAAAGTTTGTTTAAAACTTAGAATCAAAACAAATCAAACAGTAAAACATGAATAGTAACTATGGGAGTAACAGTAATGATATTGAATGTGAGGAATGGATCAGCAAGGCTGAATTTAAAAATCTTCAACTAAGAAGGGGTATCATAATCCGATGCAAAAGTTCAAAAATATTATTCTACATTTCTGTTTAGAAATTATCAATTTCTTCTAACTCATTCCCAGAAATCAATACTTTATTCTCTAGTACAGACACAAGATCCTGAAAAGTTTCTTTCAATAATTTTACTTGAGACTAAAGCATTTAAAGAAAATTTTTTTATGAAGGTGACAGTTCGCCAGCAGGGTTTCCTTTGTTCCCATACTACCACCATGTAAGTGCTAGTGGTTTGGTCTATGTTTTAAGGATAAAAACATTTTTCATGGATAAAGTTCACCTAAATCTTAATAAAATAAAGGTTTAAGAAACTAAATAAACCTTAGCTCCCAGATGATAATCTTGTTTTTTGGAATCACCTAACTCTGTAGGCACACAGGTGTCTCTGAGTATTTACAGTTATTTACCCACATATACAAACATATGTTGTGGGAAATATGAAGGCAATTCAGGATAATGTAGGCAGCTGCTTAATCTCCCTTACCTGTCTGGAGTAGATGATGACAGAAACCTTAAGCACAGGAAATCAGATCAGGATTTAAGGTCTGTTCAGATGACAGTTAACACCCACAGATTCCTCATCTGAGGAGAGAACCCTGAAACACTGGTAAAAGCAGCAATAAGGATAAAAGAAAGTAAAAATTATTTGAACAGTGAGACATGAGTGAATTTCTTGCAATGCAAATTAAGAGAAGGCAAACCCTAGCTGCAGGTAGTCTCCATCAGAAGACTTCCCTATGGCATATTCTGGCTGAGAACCCTCTTCACTCTTTCACATCCAGCATGCAGCCCAGGAATGCATGAATCATCAGATCATTGAGAGAGTACTATATTGTGGGGGAGGTCATGACGTGAAGCTGGAAAGGAAGACACCTAAGATTTTGGGGTTTGATAGTTGATTGTTTTATTTTTAGCTTGGACTCGTTATAGTTTTTGTAGTTTATGTTTTTGGGTTTTTTTTTTTATTTATGTGCCTTTCTATTCCAAGGATCAATAATCTGCATTATCCTAAGACAGATCCTAAATTTATTTTTATCATCTTTCCTTCCAACACCTAGAATTTTGTGGTTTCAGCATTGCAGAAGCTCACCTCTAAAGCTGTTTCTCTCCTTCTTGTTGTTGTTATAGCCTAGTGTTATAGCACTGTCTTGCAATGTGGGACATAAAGGCTGATGTCAGCTCAGACTGGGTCAAGATTAGTCTCTTATGTGTCTTATCATCATGACTGGCTGTTTTGATGACTAAGCTGAGTGTCAGGAAATGGGGATTATTGTTTTCTTTCTGGAAAAGAAGCTCTCTGTCTTCTATTGGAAAGGTATTCATTGGAGATGGACAGCCACACCAAATGTGTCAACATGACCACCAAAGATTTCTTATTTCTTCCAATGCAACAAAGTGGATAACACCAGCACAGAGAAATAACCACCTAGTTTACACTGAGTCTTAGGTGAATGGGAAGCCTTCAGGTCTATTTATACTTTTCTGAATTAGGTACCATATGTTGAGGTGTGTACATTGGATTCAAAGATTCAAAATCAAAGGTGAGGATATTTTGAATAAAAATGGTCCACCAGTCACTGATTATAGGGATGGGTCATAGTACCTATATTGGAGAGGGGAAAGATTATCCAGTTACTTCCCTAGTATTTTTGGGTAGTAGTTCTTACTGGCATCAAGGAGGAGAAGTAACACTTGCTGCAAAAATATTTTAAGAGTAGGATTAAGTCAAGGGCATAAAAGTAACAAAAATGCTTGAGACATTGGTTGTGGAGCCCTTTCCTCTCACCTGCAATAGCTAAAGACAAACAGACCTGTAACTCCCACTTTTTCTGTGCCTTATTGGTTTTGAAGGAAAACAAAGAAAGAGTACAGAATTTTGAGAGAAGTAAGACTGAAGTCACACATAAACATCAGTGAACCACTCAGCAGTTTTTTTCTCCTTTGCTTTTGTTTTTTTTTTTTTTTTTTTAAAGATTAAAATAATACCCTTTATGCTTTGAATAGGAGTGTGCAAAAGACACATTAGAGTACCACTTTACATGCCCCTCTTCTTTTGCAAAAAACCTCCCTGACATTACTGAGTCACTGAGGATTGAATGACATGGTCTTGCCTGAATCAGTTCCAGAGCAAATGATAGCATGGGATCCTTGCTGGGAAGTCAAAGAAAAATCAGTGGGTTTTGTTGGGTTTTATGTTGTGTTTTTGGTTTTTGGGTTTCTTTGGGTTTGTTTGTTTGGTTGGTTGGTTGGTTTGGTTTGGTTTTTTAATGGGGATGCAGGGAAGAGGGTGTGTGTCAATTGACTCATGGCTGAGCACACATTTTCAAGTTGAGCCAACGTGAGACTTTAACCATATTCCCACTGCGATTAATGGGATTTTCTGGGTAAAAGGCACGTTTAAATGTCAAAGCTGCCCAAGCTGTGGAAGTCTATAAATATTTGGCTGATTAAAAGAAGTGCACCAAATTAAAGGGCTCTAGCTGATGGGTGTCTAAATAAGACTTTTTCAAACAGTTGGATTTTTAGAAACTGCTGAGTGCCCACCCTCAGAAAATCTGTTTTTTCAGTGTATTCTTGGGTCTTTGATTGACAAGCAGGCTAAGACTGGGGTGGCTGAAAAGGTTACTGTGTCCCTCATCCCTGCTGTTCTAGAGTCAGATTCTGAACCAAGGCAGACGAACACTGTCAGATCAGCCTCTTCAGTTGACTAAAAAGCAACTTGTGCAGGTGAACAGGTCAGGCAGAGGAAGTGGCAATGGTTTTCACTTTCCCAGCCCACACTACCTCTTGCCCTGCAATGGGGAATGTCAAAGAAATTAAATTTTCTAAGGGTGAACATTCAGCGAATTCTGAGCTCCTTTCGGGAATATTGTTTGGATAGTGAAATTTGTGGATATTAAGCAAAAATCATAGGTGGTGCACTCCCAGATTAGTAACCTAAAAGATTGGTTCCTAAAATCCTGATTTTTTGGAGAGTTTGCACTAACACCCCTGTAAGGCAGTTTGCCTTACTGTATCACCATTTACACAAAGAAAGTATTTTTCAAGAGCTGCCTTACTAACTTACTTTTCTTAAGCACCTTAAGTGTTATTGACCTTGGAAGCAGATCTTTGTTACTGTATTATATATATTTTCTATTATATTATTATTTTAACATATTTCATATATGTGCTTATATATATTTACTATATATTTTTCTGGCAACCTTCATCATGTCCTGTTATTTCCATATTTTTGTTTAGCCTGTCTATTAAAGTGATATAAAATTTTTAGTAAGAAAAGAATAGTTTAGTGAGCAGCAGAAGCACAATGAAGTAAAACTTTTAATTTTATGAATCTGCAAAGTGCACAGAGAATTGAAGTTCCTGCCTCTCAGTAAGTAACCCAGACTGGTCAAACTTCAAACATCTGAAGATTTTCACATGCAGGGTCAGTGGCTAGATTTATGATCCTACCCTATGCTGAATGAACTCTGGGACTGTAAAAACTAAATTTTACAAAACTTGTAAATTCCATAGGAAATTTCCAAAGGAGCTCCTCTGTTGCAGGGCAGACATGAGAAGACACTCTACCTCATTGAAACACTGAAACTTCCTGGCTCTGAAAAGAAGAATGCAATCATCTTTAAAAGTGTTTCTCCTTCCTCACCTAACTAACTTGCATATAAAACTATGGAGCTGTGCTCATACTTTCTCCATACATTTGTCTTATGCTGGTTTATTTTTCTCTTGCACGTTTACTGCCCTTCAAAATCAGTCCTGGTCCTACATTTTAGAAGATTCGTGAATGGAATAATCTTTGCCAGCACTTTTGTCCTCTAATTGGTCCAGTCATATAAAGGCATATAGACACTCAGAGACATAGTGATGTGCTAGCACAGTACAAGTCCAAGCGTTTCAGTGTCCCTGGTCTTCATGCAGGACTCAGGGGGGTAAGAGTACATCTAGAGAGGGATCAAGATTTCTTGTAGGGAAAAATGGCCTGGACTCCAATCCAGAATATTGCAAACCACAGACTCGCTGTTCTGTGACAGAAGTGTTTTGATGTAGAGAAATATCTTTCCAAGTATTCAGCTGATAGGTCTATGCATTTTCAGAAAGCTGGCTAATTCAGCAAAGAATGGATTTTGGTTTCAGAGATACATAGGGTTTAAACATGTATTATTCTCTTTCAAATTACACTTTATAGCGTATTATACCCTGAGAGAAATTATTCATAAATGGCACTAATGAGTGTCAAGCTGCATTGCAAGGCATTTTGAAAATTGTCCTATTAATTAATGGAGTAATTAAGCTTTTGTCAGTGACATATCATATTTCTGACAGAAATAGATGGCCTGTGTAAGTCTGTGCTAGGCAGTTATCCAGACAGCCACTGTGTTTAATGAATGGCAGCAATTTAGTCCAGGTTTATGGTGATGGGACCACCTGCATAGGGGGAGCTGGCAACCTGCATACACAAACAGCACTTTGCACTTTTCCTCAGTAAAATCGTCTTAGCTCTAAATTGATGTAGCCCTCCCTAGGACGACACATTAGCTTTTTGCCATTAAACCATAAGTACTGTTTCTCCAAGCTTTTGTGACAAAAATGTCAATTAACTTTCAACTTTGATTTCCATTTAATTTTGTATTCTCCTTCTATTTGCATATTAATGTGAACATGGTGCAGAACTGTTAGATTAAAATACCTTGCTAAGGCTAATAGCACGTAATGCATACTTATTGACTGCAATAGTTATGAAAACAGAAAACTTTTAGAAAAATAGATTTTCAAGTTGCCATCTCCTTCAGAAAAATATTTTTTCAGACACTTCTCCTATCAACCAGCACCCAAACACACTGGGTGGATGACATACAAATATAAACACTAAAAATAGGAAGAAGGGCAGGAGAAATGCCTAAGTGCATATCCGCCAAAAAAAAAAAGTGTATATATACTTTTATTCCCTTAGCAACAGAGCTCTATTAATTCTAATAATAATTTGCAGCCTGGTTTCATTTAACAAGATCTTAGAATTGTATCCAGAAGAAAAAGGGAAAAACTGCATTGGTGGACTGATTTTACGTCCATGTGATTACACAGTCTATATGCTTAGATTTATGAGTTGCACATCTTAGAACACATCTGAGTATTTTCAAATGTAGATGAACAAAATTATTGAGCGAGCACTGACATAAAATATCCACTGTCTTGCTTGGCACAAAAAGCAACTAGCTACCTCCAGCATAACAATCAGTGCAGTTAAACACTGATTTGTGGGTGACCACTCCATCAGTGCACTTCTTGCAAGCAAAACACTCACAATAGAATGGCAGGGAAGGTTCTTTTGCTGATCAGTTCCAAATTCCCTCCCTCCCCCAATTTAAAATTGTTAAAAGTCTGAATTTTGTCAGTTTCATGAAGCTGCTAAATTCAGCACAATCTAGACACTCAGGACTACACAGCATAATTGATGTGTCCAAAGTGTGAAACTCTCTTAAATTTAAAATACTGGGCCAAATCTACTCCTGATATACCTAACTGAAACAATTAGACTCATAGCAATGATTAAATTGTACAAGACAGAATGCAATAACTAAGTATCAGTGTATGTGAAATAACCACTGTGTGATCCCATTCAAAATACACAAGTCTGGACTGAAATTTCATTTGTCTGCTGCAAAAAATGAATATATGGAAGCTGATGCAAGAGATGAAACATATCTGACATTCTTGATGGTAGAGATGACAGCTTGAATATAGGCTCCCAGGATAACTCCACTATCCTGAAAGACTTTGGATTTGGACTGCTTACATTTCAATTGTCAACGGTTTTAGGATATTCTTTCAAGTATTCCCAACCTCACTTTGGGAGGTTTGGTAAGCGTCCAATACATTTAAATTAAAATGGTGATTCATTACAATGTCTAAGACACAGAGTTACTTTGTCATAAATTATAGGTAATCTGCACTCTTACATTAGCTCAATTACCAGTAATAGAGTTTTAATGCAGTACTTACATGGTGTTAGAGAGAAATCTGTGACACTACTAGATTTATCTCAAGGAGGAAATGAAAACTAAATTGGAAAGGCTGGTACAGGAGAAATGCTGATAGGGCACCAGGGAATGAGAGTGGGGACAGAAAGTCATGTCAGTGACATGAAATGGAGAAAGACAGAGTAAATATAAGAAAGAAGATTAAAACACACCGTGAGAAGGAAAACTGTAGTGAGAAGGAAAAATGTAGTGCACTAAGGACACTTGAAGAAGGAGAAATATACCAGCAGAAACTGGTAGGGAAGAAAGGATACTAAAAGGGGGGAAAACAAGGAGAATGAGAAGAGTAACAAGGTCAGTTACATGTAAGTGGCCTGCTTCTAAATAAATTCTGAGTAATAACATCATACATGTAACAGAAAACACAGAGAGAAAATGCTGATTGTGGACATTCTCCTGCAAAACTCAGATCGAGAGAGAGAATGCAGAAGTCAGTTTCTAATGATTCCCAGTTAGTCCCTAACTTTAGGTAGCTCCACAACTGTTGAGCACTTTTAGCCAGGGTTTAATAGGATCTAATTTTTGCAAAATCAGAGTGCTACTACTTTCATGAAATATATATCAGATTGAAATCTGTTAATATTTCACTCAAGCTAGAATCATATTTCTGTTCTTTAGACATAGTTCCATACATTTATGACCTGGTCTTTTGAAATAATGATGGGAGGGATATGAATTAGGACACCCACATAGCTAGACATTGAATCATGTAGTCCTTTTGGTTGTAAATTAATTAGAGTGTGGAACCTGGGATGTACCAGTTCCTTATGAAAAAGAGGACAAGGAAATATAGTTGAAAATAAAGTCTATTTCCAAAACTCATGCATTCTCCTCTCCCCTTATGAAACAAAACAAAAAAAAATGTGTTTGGAAAGTCATCACAGGAAAAAAAGGAAAAACAACAACAAAAACCAAAACTAAAACATGTGCTCCCCCAAAAAAAAAGAAACCAAACAGGCAAAACATAAAACTTTCAGAATCAGAAATGCAGGCCTGCCTCAGGGGACAAAAAAATAAAAAAAAAAAAAATCCTGAAATCTGGGAAACCCAGTGTCAATATTCCTGCTGTATCATACTTTACCACATGGTTAATTTAGAATGACATACAAAGGGCTCATTAAACAGCCTTTAATGACATTATTCATCTATAGTATAAGAGACTGAGATTGAAATCTTTCATCTGTCTCAGACAGCCCAAGGACGTGATTCAGGTGTGGTGTTTTCTCCCCACCTTACACTGATCACAAGGTTATTTGTAACTCTGAGATCCTGTACCTGTTCTTCATTTGACCAGAAATTTCATAGTCTGAGAACCTTTCTGACTGAAAGTTCTGTAAAAAGTGTTATACTCCCACCACCAAGTTCCACAGTCATAGAAAATGGCTGTCCTGTACCAAGACCATGACAAGTGTCAGCTCTTTTTTTAGGTCAATCTCCTTTATTCCTCCTCTAAATTGCCTATACTCTGACTCATCCAGGCCTTTCTGCTGCTTTAGAGTCTTCAATTATTTCCAAAACCTCTTGTTATTTTCCCTTCAAGTAACAAGTGACCACATCACGTAAAGCTTTTAGAGCTTTCTCGAGTCAAATGCCTACTATTTGCAAAATTATTTTTTAGTAAATCAGCTGTAGAAATAAAAATACTCTCTTGTATACATTAATACTATGAATCAATTGGAGAAGCAATAATATTTTTTTTGTTTTTTCTGATTTAATTTTTTTAAAAAAAATATATACTGGAAGAAGAAAACAAAAGAAAGATGTAAAATATATAAATCTTAGAAAAAATTCTTCTTTGATAAAACATTTTCCATGCTTCTAGTTTAGTATATATCACACAAAACCTTGTCATAAATAAAAATAAAAATAAGAAGTAGGCAAAAAAAACAAACGAAAACAAGCCAAAACCAAACCAAAACAAAACCAAAAAAACCAAACCTGAATCCCTTTGTTTTCTTTCAGGTTATATATTATTATATATTATATATATATTGCACATTAACTGGGCAATTCGTAGTTTTCTGTAATTTCTGAATTACTTGTGTAAGAGACTTTAATATATTAAAAAGTTATTTTGGTGAGTGAAAGCAGTAATGAAGAGGACTCAAAGGAGAACAAGGCACTAGCCATGTTATCTTTTCATTGTTTATTAGAAACAATTAATATTCCTGGATAAAAATTAGGAACATATGAGTAATAAACCAGTGTCATTTTTACAAGGCAATATGTTCTGAAAACACCTGTGCTGGTTTCAGCTAGGGTGGAGCTGGCTTTCTTCAGAAATCAATGTCTTTTTGAGTGTAACGCAGTTTAAACATGTCATAGTACACTGAAAGCTATGATGCTGGATTGATAGTAGCAAAACAGTTAAGTTCAGATTTGGTCATGCACAGACTCTTCAAATAAAAGTCACTCAGGAAAATGGATTGGTGACTACAGTTATTTTGCTCCCTGGTTCTCCAGTTATGCAAAAACAAAAAACACATTGTTTTTGACTAGCATTGAAAGAGTGTATAAGCAAAGCTGAAGGCCTAACGGACTTCAAAGGCATCTATCTTTGGTTCACAGTGTTGAATCTCTAAGCTGAAAAGCAGAAAGTGTGCCTGAAATTATCTAGAAGAAAATTCTCGGTTGCTGCCTAGTGTTTTGGTGAGGTACAGAGTACTTTCTGTAGTGAGAGAGACACTCTGGCTTAATTTAGTTTTATTTTATGCCATAAATGCTTTACTTATTTTACCTGTTTCTAAGGTTCTGACAATGGGGAAACAAATTCTCAGGCACTGAATGCATACGATTCCTTAAAGTTCTTCAAATATTTTAAACTTCTCTAAGATTAAGTTGCTAGATGAGCTTATCTTCCCAAAATAAATCCTGTAGGTAACAGGAAGGACATACAAAATGAACCTGAATATTTTAGATCTACTAATTTAGGTAATGCATGTGGATCTGCACACTGCTCACAAACATGCTGCATTTCATTTTTATTCGTCCCATAAATCTCAAGCACAAAGTTGCACTGTGAAGCACAAGTAAGCAAATACATCTTGCTATAGTAGGTGCTTTGATTGCCGTCATGAGAGATGTTCTCCCACAGAGGACCAATTTTTCCTGAAGACTGAATTGATGGGATAGTTTTATAGCTCTTGTGAAATGGCTGAGAGTATAAAATGTCTTAAAAGTTTTCTTAATTACCTCAGTAATCAAATGCTTAGCACTAATATAATGGTGTTAACACAGTATAGAAGTCAACTGACATTGCAGTTATATGAGATAATATACCTGACTCCTAAATTATACTTTTGATTATGCATTATTGTTAGTCCATCTTAAAAAAACCCACACAATTAAAAGTCATAGTTTATAACTACCAAACATATTGAAAAAATCACTCAACAAAATATGTGTTGCTGCAATAGTTTGATTGTTGATATTCCAATTTTCCTATTTTCTTCAAACTTTGTTCAACAAAGATCTTCTGCTATGTTTATGGTAACCTACTTTCTACTAATTTTCAAACTTACTTGTAATTCTTAATTTTCTAAAGTAAGTAAGAGGACAGTGTTCCATTTAAACATTAGATGAGTTGCTGCATTCATATGTGCCTTGTTTGTAGGCTTTCCGGATGCGGTGTGTTCATTCTCTTTGAACATAATCAAAACTGGGTGTTTTATTTTATTTACTGCTTCTTTAGTCTGCTCTCTTATTTTTGAAATGTTCTTTATGTTTATGACTTGTGAAGTTTTTTTCCCTTCAGTTTTTTCTAGTGGTTTATCATATCTATCATTCAGACTCTTCTACAGCTCTCTAGGTTTTTACTGCTTCCAGTAATAAGTCTGTTTTTCCTAAAATCACTAACTTGAAGAAACAAATATGCATACTAAAAATAAACTAGGGGAAGAGCTTACCTCCTTGGGCACTTACTCATTTATCTCCTCAGAAGTGACATCTGCCTCCACAGTGGCTGAAATTCTAGCATGTGCCACACAGGATCACTACCAAGCTGGCATTCCTGGATATAATATATTGACACTTTTTGACCAAATACTGGTTTTTTCTGCAGATATATTAATTCACCAAGACAAAACCCACATAAACAAAGTCAAACGTACACACACACACACAGATACACACACATATGTACAGATGCACACACAAGTATTCATTAGTAGACATGTCTACAGTTATTTTAATAATGACAAGGAACTGGAAAGTGATTGATGATCTGAAGGTGAAATGGCACAGAGTAGCCTGTAATTAGCTGGTGAACAACTTTCTCTATAGTAGACTTGGCTCAGAGCAAACAAGCTGGAGTAGCTGTAAAAGGGATCTGATAGTGAGCTATCAGTGTGCTTGTTCTTTGGCCCCCTTTCATTCAGCAGGATGAAAACAGAGATAATACATGTCTGGGATATGAACTTCCCTTACTCATGAAGGACAGGGATTTAAGTCTACTCCCCCATACCTCAAATGAAACCCTTAAACTCTTGGACAAAACTGGACTATGCGGAATAACCGATTTTAATTTCTTCATCTTATTTTCTACAGAATAAGGTAAAGATTTTTTATCATTGTCAATTAACATCACCCACATGCACACATATGAACACATATACACTACATATGTAAAAGTATGTAAAGAAAAATGTAGACTTTCAATAATTGATCAAAATTCAAGACTCCAGGCTACTCTAGGGACAATGGGGAATGACAAAGTGCTTTGTTTGGGCAAGCATTAATAGAAGTTATGGATAGTGAGATTAATCTAACTAAATGTGAAGGTCCTTATTGGATCTGGCAGGTGGTATTTTTTCCTAACTAGTGGAGAGGAATAAACATCACTAAAATGTGGTTCATTCTAAAGAAAACATTTGAAATATACCATTACTATCTTTCCCTATAAGTGACTAATTCTCTTCCTTTCCCATGAGAAGAGGTTGAGATGATTGGCTCAGATATAATAATTTTTTTTTTTGGTGAAATGAACTCTATATGCACTATAAGAGTAAGAAAAGTAAGATGTCTTTATTAATTACTTCATTATGCTTTTCGTAGCTGTCTCCATTTGAAGATTCAATATTCTTTAATAGTGTTTAAAAACTGGTTTACTTCCATTGCTTACTAAAATGGCAGGAGGGGGAAGAAGTGGGAAAAAGAAGGTGCAATGCTTCTTGTTATTTAGTGCTAAGAGCTTGAAAGTGGACTGCTTGAAACTTGAAAGGGCATAGAACCGTCTGACATGATCTGTCTCATGCAGCAGAAAAAGAAATCAGTTCTTTCAGAAATTAATACATTAATAGTGTTACATCTATTAGCATTATTTCTTTGCCTTAACCAGGATTGACCAGAGATGCTGTGTCCTGAGAAGGCTTATGGGAGGAATTTTCTAACTCATATACTTTTCAGTATGTCTTTTCAGTACCTAATTGTTCAAAATATATGCAAGAAAATATTGTTTTCTGTCCCTAAAGCTCTTTAAAAAAAAAATCTACATTTTCAAGTACAATTTTAAAAAATATACAAGAGCAATCCTTTCATATTTCTACAATAACTGATTAGGGATCACTTTCTCCTGGCAAATGCAAATCAAAACTCTCATTGCTACTAAAAGCACAAAGAATAATTCCATTAGCTCTTATGCTTGCTAATTCTGAGTACTTACAAATAATATTACATTTTAATAAAGCATTAAACTCACTTAGACAGTAGATTCTGATGCTCTCAAGCTTGGAGCAGGTACTGACACAGGGAAATTAGGATGTTCATTTTGTTTGTCTAGGTGTTCTGCTAGCCAGGGAAAATATTCCCTTTTGCTGAATGTGGAAAAATGTTTGACTTCCATGGTATGTTCAGCACAACATATTTGGTTTCCAGACCTGGATAGAGTTTGCAGTGATCGAGCACAAAGCTGCCCAGTAGGTATCCTCAAAGAGCATTTCAAAGCTCATTACATGTTTTGCATAGCATAGGATAATATTATCATAGAATAGTTTGGATTGGAAGGGACCTTAAAGATGATCTAGTTTCTACCCCTTTGCAATGGACAGGGGTACCTTCCACAAGACCAGGTTGATCAAAGCCCCGTCAAGCTTGATCTTCCACATTTCCAGGGATGGGACATCGACAACTTCTCTGGGCAACCTGTTCCAATGTCTCACCACCCTCACAGTAAAGAATTTCTCCCTCACATCTAATCTAAACCTTCCCTCTTTCAGTTTAAAGCCACTGCCCCCTATCCTGTCAATACATGCTCCTGTAGTAAGTCCCTTTCCAGCTCTCTTGTAGGCCCTCTTTAAATACTGGAATGTTGCTATAAGGTCTCTCCAGAGACTTCTCTGCTCCAGGCTGAACACCCCAACTGTCTCAGCTTGTCTTCATTAGAGTGGTGTACCTCTTCTTGACATCCATCAATAGCTCCATGTGGAATGACATCTGGCTATCTGAATGAATTCTGCAAAGACTGTTTCATTTTCTGCAATATTGTTCGCACACATGTATTTGCACTTCAAAAGATACTGATAGAATTGGTTAGTCTATGACTCATCTAATCTCTGGTCCCCATATCTTTTACTTCCACAGCTATCCATCAAGTTTTAAATAAATCCCATTGTCTTCAACACGCTAAGGATCCAGTCATTTAACCTAGAGACAATATGTATGCAGACAAAAAACCCCAAACATGCAAAACAAAAGAAACTCCCCTTATTATAAGTAGGTACAGAATCATATTTTAAATCAGATTTGACATAGCTTTTTGTGTAATTTGTAGTCCAAGGTCAATTAAACCAGTTTGGTCCTGGTCAGTGGCTGGTTGCATTTGTACAAAATAAGAAGTTTGTTCCTTTACAATCTTTTGTTCATTTCCCTGGATCTGTCTTCCCTTGACAACTATTTTTGTCTTAATTTAGTTAAAAGTTTTAAATTCCAAAGCACTGCACAAGAAGTTAGCCAAAATTCATTAGTAATGTTATCGTCTTTATATAGTTATCGCTTTATGTTTTCTGTTTGCTCATAAAGTCAAGTCTTCTCTATTTTTTTAAATTTCTTTATAACACCCAATGTAACAACGTCTGATTCTCCAAGGTGTTGATGAGGATCTTTAGAGGTGAATCATACAAGACAGGTAAAGCTGACATGATAGTCTATTATCTTGCTCCAGATTTATACATTTTTACAGCTCAATAAGATATAACTCTAGAGATTTTTTAGGAGAGAGCAGTTATACTTAAATAGAGACATCTTTCCATACTTAGAGATTTGATTTGCTCTTTTGGTTTTCTACCTTCAGGCTGTAATCTACATATGTCACCATAACCTGATAGATGTGGCATTTCTTCAGATTTTGCTCGGGGTTAACAGCAAGCTACTGTTTCTACAGTTTACCTGTACTTTCTTCATAGAAAACATCTCAAGATCTGTCTACCTAGGCCTCATAGAAGGCCAGCCTGCCTTTATCTTTGTTTTGCCCTTGGATGAGCTCTTTAAAAAGCAGAAGTGAATTTTGTATCCCTTGAGTCTAATTCTAGAAGTAATACTTGAGGTTATAGTCACAGAGTTTATAAAGTTGCTTAGGACTAAGTAGTTCAAAAACTTCTGAAGACATATTCAATGTCCAACCAAATAGTTTCCTAATGTAATATTCTATTCATATTTCAATAGCAGAATAATGAATATACCCTTTAATGAATTCACCCTTTATTGTGAATCTTAAAAAGGTTTCTTTGTATGCCTCAAGCCCTGTTTCAACAGCTCATTTTCACTATTTATAGCTGTCATACATATACATGTTTGTGTGTGTTTATGTGTGTATATAAACAAATATTTACAGAGCTTTTGCACTGCAACAACAGCCAGACTTAAGTTCCTGCAGGCCAGCTGCTTTAATTCACTAGTCTTCTCAAAAGCTTTTTCAGAACGGAGAAGCAGTGGTTTACAAGCCTCTACCAAGACAACTTGTTTTGCTTTCAGTAATTGTACAGAGGTTAGATATAAATTCTCCAAAACTAGTAGCCCTTACTGTGTCCTTATTGCCTGAAGATTCAGAGCTTGACCCTGCATTGGTTTACAAACTCTGCCCAGCTTCCTTTATTATACCTAGGTGTTATATTTTTCTGGTTCAGATTAACACAGCAAGAAGAATCAAGCATGACGCATATTCAAATCTACTAAATGAGGTGCTGTCTGTCTAGACTTTCGATATCAGTTGCCAAACATATCTGGCTTTCCTCATGTCTTTCAACAGTTATTCTTCTCCCAAGTCTCTAGCTTCTGTTGTATTAGTCGCATTTAACCTCACAGTTGTAGCTACTTCCTTCTTAATGGAAATCTTTCTTACTCTAATCTCCACTGCCCCGAATCTTTCAACTTCAATATTCTTTCTGTCATACTGTTTGCGGCAATAACATCATGTCACAGACAGAAAAAAAGGCATCGCTGCCAGCTCTGTTTTTAGTGAGTCTACTCAACCTAACCTCAGACAACAAGAGTCCTACAGGGCAACCTATTCAATTTTTTTTTCCTAAACAGTAGCAGTCAGCCCTTGCTGTGCACACGAACTCGGCAGCTGCTTCTTCTAGAGCCTATCATAACTCATGTCTGTCTACTAACTTTACCCAACATAAGCTAACTAATATGCTCATCACTTTCAATGTGAGGAGTCAGTGCACAGGCACTTGCAAAAACCCCCTTAAAATGCTCTTGCAGTTATTCTAATGCAATTTGCAGCCCCTCATTGACTTGCAGAGGCCCCTTGTGTATGACCTTTAATGACCACATCTAAATTAGGTCAGACCAGACCAGTTATGCCCTAAGAATGTCATTCTTTTTCCATTATCTATAAATGGAATTTAGGATGATGAGCTTAAACATGGCTGGTGTCAACACCCTGGGCTCAATTCAGTTGCCTACATATGTGCCACTCTCTTGTGCCTGGGATTCGAAGTTGCCAGATGCTGCTTCTGGATGGTACAGGACTTCTACAATGTATTGTGCCATATCTGCCAGCCTGAGTTGATGGCTTTGTTGCATGATCTAAACTAAGCATTTCTGTTTATATGAAAAAAAAAAGAGTCTACGAAAAATTATATTTAAACTGCTCAGGCATATCTCTTCTGGCCAAAGCTCCTGTTTTAAAAAGTCTCCTGTGTCATTTCTACCAATCTTATGGGGATGGCTCAGATACCCTTGAGTTCCTCACACAGTACCAAATGACACATTTCAGGAAGTGAATCGAAATCTGCATGGGACTCAACACGAAATTAAGGTATCCTAATTTATAAGTGAGGCAAACCACTTAATTTAAGTGTCTAAATACAGGTATCTGCACTGAGGTTGATGCCTAGATTTCCATGACTCTCCACAGACATCTTGAACATAATTCATGATATCTATGGCCATTTGAGAGTTTTGGGCAAGCAAATAGCCATGTGATAGGATGAACATATACAAGTATTAAGGACTTCTTATGAAGTTTTGCAGCAGAAGCTGGAGGTTAGCCAATATGCCAGATTTCAAACAGCACTGAATTGTTATGTGTGTGTGAGTGTGTTGAAACTTTACAGCCCTCAAATCAATAAAATCACATGGTCTAAATATGAGTCTGAAAAGCTGAAGAGACAAAATGAATCAAAATCTTAAACTAGATGTTATTAGTCCTCTTAAAAGTGATTACTTGAGTGTTTAATTGGCTGACTGATAAAATGAGTAAGAAGTCAAAGAAATATGACTCCTGTATTTATTAGCAGTTCTGTAGAATGGGGAACGATCTCAGGAAAGCAAAACAGTGAATTAAAGTTTTTGTGTTGAAATAAAAATTTATAAAAAGTTATTTTTCATATAAATTATTTAAAAGACACCAAAGCAGGCAAAGGTTCCCTTAATCCTTGTTTTCTTTAGAGAATAATAAAAAAAATTTAAATTATTTTTTTCACAAGAAGATAATTAGTTGCTGTAAATAAGTACCAGATTTCTTGCAGGTCTGTCAGTTGAATATGGTTCATAATATTTCTTCAGTGTATGCTGTACTTTATTTTAATCACGTTTCCAATGCTTTTGGCATTGTATTACTTTATTCCAGATTTATAGCAACTAAAAAACTCCAGACCTTAAGGATATTGTTGGGGTCTGAAAAATATATCTTAAAAACTAGTTTCTTCTACAAGAATTAAAAAGCTAACCCATCTTCCCTGTGGAGAGACCAAGGAGCTTTAAATCTCTTTTGCCTTTTTGCTTATTAAATTTAAGTACATAACATCCTCCATGGTTGATTCTGGGCATTTGAAGATGCTACTCAGCTGAACCAAAGGTACAGCTATGTCAAATTCTCCACAGTGAAAATAAAAACCATTGAAACTGATAAACCTTTACCCGTTTGCCTAATACAGATCAAAGAGAAGGATCCCTTTTCATGTTTCCGATGTTTATATTGTAAGAAGAACCATAACCTCATTTTTAAACACTTCTTCCTAAATTATCTAACCTAATGTGGAAAACAGTGTCTTCTGTTCATATTATCATTTCTTCTCATTGATATTTTGAATATTTTTGCTGATGGCTCAGAAAATAATGGACCTAAATATAGCTACAAAGCAAAGACAGGATTTAACTAAGCAACAAAGGAAAGGTTTCATAACCAAGAGAAGAGGCACCACCTTACCTCATCATATTCCCGAAAGGAAGGGGATAAAGATTACAAATGTAATAGGGGCATTTCACCTGAAACATCACTAGGGGAAAAAACAAACTAAATTAAATTTTAAAAAAGGCGCCAAACCATAAACCAAAACAAAACCAACCCCCCCCCCAAAAAACAACAACAGCAACAACAAAAAAACCCCAAACAAACAAACAAAAAAAAAACCACAAGACTGCAGCTGTCCCTATTCCTGTTCCCTATGCTTCTCCTAACAAGGACATCTGAGTGGTTTGAGATCTTATTCCTTATATAACAAAGAATGGCACTTTTTCTCAGCTTTGAAATTTCATAATCCTTAGGACTTATCTCAAGAGTAATTAACCTCCGTGGCTACTAGCCAGATAAAACTCTATAAATCTCCCAGAATCTTCAACCTAGAAACTAATTTATTTTTTCTTCTTCTGAGGAAATTGAACAACAATCTTAACTTTGAATTTAAGTGACAGCAGAGTAATACAGGAAATTTTTGTATTATCACCGTATTTTTTACTTTTCAAGTAAATAGTCTTGAATCCCTAATTGTAAGATTAAATAACATAGACAGAAAACTTTTGAGTAAGTTCTTAAAATGTCACAGTAACAATAACATTATGATAAGGCGAGGTGAAAAATAGCTTCCTTCTTTCTCTGGATATTGTAAAAAAGGAAACTCAAAGAAAATTTGCTGATATCCAGATGAAGAGCAAAATTAATTCTTAGCAACCCTTGAATTTTTATATATTTCATATTGGCAGAGTAGAGAATGTGTCTAAAGTCATTCATGTCGTAAATCATTTAAGTATTAGTGGGAGTTGCCATCTCTATTGGTTTTGCATGGCCTGGTTTTTGGCTTTGGGCCACATATGTGGCTTCTGTGAGCAGCTGCTGGAAGCTTCCACCACGTCCTGCAGAGCCGATCTCTGATGGCTCTGAAGATGGACATGCTGCTGGCCAAGGCTGGGCCAATGACAGAGGCTGGTAATGCCTCTGTGACAACAGATTTAAGAAGAAATCAAGACAAAGTTTGTTGTGCCGTTGTAATTTCCCAGCCAGATAACAGAGGAGTGAGAATATGTGAGAAGAGCAATTCTGCAGACACCAAGGTCAGTGGAGAAGGAGGGGAGGAGGTGCTCCAGGTGCTGGACCTAACATTCCCCTGCAGACCATGGTGCAGACCATGGTGAAGCAGCTGTGCCCCTGCAGCCCATGGGGATCCATGGGGAATGCAGAGATCCACCCGCAGCCCATGGGGAATGCAGAGATCCACCCGCAGCCCATGGGAGAAGTGCCCACGCTGGAGCAGGTGGATGCCTAAGAGGAGGTTGTGATCCTGTGGGAGACCTGTGGAGAGAGGAGCCCTACTCCCATGATGGATCAGCTTGTCCTTGGAGGACTAAACCCTGTGGAAAAGTGACCCACGCCACAGCAGTTTTGGAAGGACTGTCTGCCCATGGGATGGACTAACACTGCAGCAGTTTGCAGGGAGTTGTTGCCTGTAATCACATGGCTGTCACTCACATGCCTTGAACATAGGTCTGAGGATTTTACCAGGCACAGAGGTAAGGTTGAACTAAGAATCCAGTTTACTGTAGTCATACACCAACTCGAGAGGGTAGTGAGAACATTTCAACAATTGAAATTTGGCATAGGATCTGTAAATCTGCAGCTCACCATGTTTACTTTGCAATTAGCAGTCAGTGAAAATGTACACAAACACTTCCATTCTTGGCTTATAATTACTACTGATTAACTATTGATTTCTATTAAGCAAATGCAGTTGAAGACTTTCCATTTGAACTGAATATGAGATAGAGAAGAGTTGCTGTGCTGGGGACAACTGAAGGATGAAATATCATTGGGTCTTTTGAGTCTACTTTTGAAATATTCTGTTTTCTGAAAATTTTTTTGTAATATTTTCTGTTTACTTCTCTTTGCTCCCCTGTAAACTCAGCATTTCCCTCAAGTCGGCTCTGATTTTCATTCGTATTATCACAGAATTGAGTCAACTCATTCAAACTTTGGAAAAACTACACAGTCAACGGAGAAAAAGAAAAATCAAACAGGAAATATTTTTTTCTGTTAGCTTACTGAATTGCGTATATTCTGGAAAGGGTGTGAGGAACTCCAGATTTTTTGACAGAAAGACAGTCTAGCTGTGACAGAACCAAATAGAGAAGGGCAGAGGATAAGCAAAGTGAGGAGGATGATTCCAACAGTTCAGCCACAGCATGCAAATGAAGCCTAACATTCGCTGAATGACAGGAAAAAGATTAATAGAAAAAAAAAAAAGAAAATGTATATAGGTATTTTGCACTAGAAAAAGATAAATGAAGAAGAGGGGCATGAAGATGCATAAAATGGCTATAACAAAGTCTTTATAACCAATTTGCATGCAATAAAATGCACCCAGATGGAAAATTTGAAGTTTTTAACACGTTCAAGACAAACTATGGTTCCACTGGTGGATAAAAAATTCTGAACAGTTGCACACACCTGAAATAACCCAAACTGCTTAAGTTTTGCCAAAAGTGAAATGCATAAAATTCTGGAATAACTCAATTAAATTTATGAAATAAATATTTACTGTAAGCATGCTGGATTCAATTTTTGTTGTGGGGCAGGCTTTTTTTGTTGTTGTTTGTTTGTGTTTTTAAATTTATTTTTAATATTAACACAGACTTATTTTGTATAGGAAAAAAAATTAAATTTCAAGATGAATAGAGCCATGAGTTTTGGAAATACAAATTTCCTCCATTCATGCTCTTTACTCCTCTCTGAGACCTGACACTCTTTGCCATGAAAGAAATGTGTTTCGGGCTTTTAATAGGCTTCAAACATNAAAACTCCAGGTAAAGAACTTAGAAGTAGGATAATTGCTTAATAATTAAATTTAATTATAAAAGAAAATAATTAAAATAAAAAAAAACAAACAAAAAACCCAACAACAGCAAAAAAAAAAACAAACAAAAACTTGAACCCCAAACAACTTGTTTAACAGATGGCTCTACTAATTTGAAAGTTAAGAGCATACGGTATCTCTCAGCTGCCCCTCATTAGAAAAGACAGTCCTCCTTCTAGACCCAAATCTCACACCAGCCTACTCAGACCTGCTGTTCTCACACATATTACTGTAAATTATTTACATCAGATAAGAAAAATAATGAAAACAGGACTGTTTAAAAATCTCATTTATTTACTGGAAAAACTGAATTTCCAAAACCTCTCAGAATCCTACAACTTGTCTTCCAGCACATAAGTGATGGTCAGACACCCAAAAGAGGTGAGAACTGGCCAATCCTTCTTATTTTCACTTTGAACTAGGGGGCACACAGGCACCTTGTACCTCTGATCCATTTCATAGGAGTTGTAGTGATGTGACCTAACTTAACTATTTATAGCAGGGATACCTATGTCTGAGCCAATCACAATTCATTTCTTCCGTGCACAGTCACAGCAGAAGGATACCTCTAAGTGCACAGTTCAGCTGGATTTGTTTGGATTACTTCAGGATGCTAAGAACTGTACCCAAGAAGTACCTATTCTCCACGTCGACCAGTCACACAGACTAGTGTGACTGGCTCAGTTGTAAATATTCACAGTGCAGACAAGGAAATTTAGGTGGCTGGGCATCAGTCAGTTGGTGGTAAGCAGTTTTTTTAATTTGCATAATTTCTCTTTCTTTGATTTTATTTCTCTTTATTTTTGGTTTTTTTTTT